>LBNU01030663.1:0-12071 GCA_014162995.1 Artemisia annua | reverse complement strand
ATAAGTTCAAGAATACGAGCCTTTTGTTTTACACGTACGATTTATAAAGTATATTACTGTATCATCTATTATTTTTCCAGTCTTTTTTGCATATCTTCTGTGTAATATTAACCACAGCATTGGTGTCTACTTATGCTTTCTTTAGTCACGAGACACTTTACCTTTGTCTTAAAATTTTGAAACAGACTTTGTATACTAAATAGGGTCAAGGGACTTGATTAATTACAGGAAGGAAGTTGGTTGAACAACCATTAACCACCGCATAACAATTCTATTAAACAGGACTTGATCGATTACATGACGAAATTTTGAAGCCAAAATGGTGAAAGTTGAGTAGTTTCACCATATAAAGACTGCTAAGCAGGACATAACTTATCAAAAGTGCGCATAAAAACATCATTTTACACCTCGTACATACATCACCAACAAAAGATTATCATTAAAAAGGGGAAAGATGCATTTTTTAGATTAAAATCCAACAAAATCTTTACATCTAGTTTAAGTTCTACAGTAAATTACAACGAAAAAGATTTTGTTGGTACCAAAACTTCCCCGGCACGTACAGATGTATATAATAAAAAACCCATCTAAGAAAGAAGGGAAGATCAGAAACAAAATAATCAAAGAATCCTAAAAGGACCTTTCTTGATCGGCCCACGCTTTTTCCTGAAGCTATGTGTCATTGTCATCATAACCATGAACAAGAAAACGAGTGGGTGTCATCTCATGTTGCAACATTGAGGCCGGCCATGAAGCTGTAACTTGTTCCACATGCATAGCATTTGTCTCGGAGATTGATAGTGTGCTGTATAGTAATCTTCAATGCAACCAAACTGGCAAAACTTCAAACTGTGTACGTATTCCACACGTTTTGTGCTGTTGAACTGCTCTACCCACATTCCCATACTCACATCTTCCATCTTGAATAACTTCAACTTGTGATTTTCAAACTTTGATGCAATGAATTCGGCAACATCAGAAGATAGAATGTAGCCTGGGCCATTTGCATATGGTGGGTAATCTTCTTCTGGCCATTCCTGATAATATGAAAATACCAATCAAAATTCAACTTTTCTGATTATTTAGAATCAAAACAAGATCTAGAAAAGTAGGCAAGGAGTTGTGTGAATTTTGATTTATTAAAAAGTCAATATAATAGCTTTAAAAAGACAAACCCAAACATGAAAGGCCCTCAAATCTATCAAAAAGCATTTTTGACACGTTACACTTAGATCAATATGTATAAAACGAAAATTACTAATCTAACCCTTATTGAGTGGGGCTACATTGTCCTACTTTTCAGAATTTTATGAAAAATAACCCCATAATCCGCAATATTTATTTGTGAGCTCCTTAAATTTTGCTAACCACACAAATCATCAAAAAAGCGTAATTTCACATAATTTGGCAAGAAACCCGAAGAATGTGCAAAATTCTATCTCCTAAGCGATCCTTTAGTTAATGCGTATTATAAGATCATTTCATATAAATGTCTACAAAGTAGCACATTTTGTGTTATACCCCACATATAAAAGGTCAGATAGGTCATTTTCCCAAATTTACTCTCATAAATCACATAATCCAGATGACAAAAGTAACATAAATAATAAATCACCTACTAGAAACACTACAGGTTATGCAGAAATTTGTTGTATGATAGGAATGCATGTGTAAAACGAAGACATGCGTATAAATAAGAAAAGAGAACCCGGTAGTACCTCATATGTAACAGACCATTTACCATATCGTAGAGGCTTATGATAATAATTGATATTTCCCACATACAGGCTCTTGCCATCAGCAATTTTATTTGCTTCATTAAGAACCGCATCAACTCTAACAAATGTATCATCATCACACTTCATAATATATTTGGCAGATGCTGTGTGAACCTGAGTAAAAAAGAATAACAAGCGCCGTTATAGCATAACAAGCAAAATCATTTTCTTGTTTACTTGTTAAGAGCTTTTAACTCACCCCATATTCACATATTGCAACGGTTTTCAAAACAACGAGGTCATAATTATCCATGTAAGGCACAATCACAATGTCACCGAAGAAATCTGCTTCTTTCTTTAACTCGACGTTCACTTCTTTTCGTGCATGCTGTGAAACAACTTGTGTAAGGCTAAAGTCTAGAAATAATAATTTGACAATTCAAGTTATTTGTATAATTTCTTACCAATGCAACAAAGAAACGAGCAACAACGTGTGAAGACTTGATAAGATTATGCTGCATCCAAGACTTCCTGACAGCCATCCTTTCAGCAAAATGATTTCCAGCTGAAAGTATACCAATGAACATATCAATGGGCCCTTCAGGAAGAGGTGGGGCCTTCCATTTATCCGACATTTCCAGGTGTCTTTGAGGGGCGAAACTAGGATGTGTCGATGGTAATGAAGCAGCAAATACAGCAGTCACTTCGATGTCTCCATTCAAAGCCAGTCCTGTGGCATCCTCCANTTGTGTTATACCCCACATATAAAAGGTCAGATAGGTCATTTTCCCAAATTTACTCTCATAAATCACATAATCCAGATGACAAAAGTAACATAAATAATAAATCACCTACTAGAAACACTACAGGTTAGCAGAAATTTGTTGTATGATAGGAATGCATGTGTAAAACAAAGACATGCGTATAAATAAGAAAAGAGAACCCGGTAGTACCTCATATGTAACAGACCATTTACCATATCGTAGAGGCTTATGATAATAATTGATATTTCCCACATACAGGCTCTTGCCATCAGCAATTTTATTTGCTTCATTAAGAACCGCATCAACTCTAACAAATGTATCATCATCACACTTCATAATATATTTGGCAGATGCTGTGTGAACCTGAGTAAAAAAGAATAACAAGCGCCGTTATAGCATAACAAGCAAAATCATTTTCTTGTTTACTTGTTAAGAGCTTTTAACTCACCCCATATTCACATATTGCAACGGTTTTCAAAACAACGAGGTCATAATTATCCATGTAAGGCACAATCACAATGTCACCGAAGAAATCTGCTTCTTTCTTTAACTCGACGTTCACTTCTTTTCGTGCATGCTGTGAAACAACTTGTGTAAGGCTAAAGTCTAGAAATAATAATTTGACAATTCAAGTTATTTGTATAATTTCTTACCAATGCAACAAAGAAACGAGCAACAACGTGTGAAGACTTGATAAGATTATGCTGCATCCAAGACTTCCTGACAGCCATCCTTTCAGCAAAATGATTTCCAGCTGAAAGTATACCAATGAACATATCAATGGGCCCTTCAGGAAGAGGTGGGGCCTTCCATTTATCCGACATTTCCAGGTGTCTTTGAGGGGCGAAACTAGGATGTGTCGATGGTAATGAAGCAGCAAATACAGCAGTCACTTCGATGTCTCCATTCAAAGCCAGTCCTGTGGCATCCTCCAACGCAAAACCCTGACCACATGACCAATACCCATTAGAGAAAGCTATATATCATCTACATTTTTCGCAAATTCAAAATAATAATACTTTTATCAAAATATTTACTCACGGTGCGATAAGGAAAAGATGATATATGTCTTCCATCAACATTAACATGATAACCCTCCAATCCTGCACTAAGAGTCAAAACGAACAGCTTCCCTTCGGCAAAAGGGTAAGGCCAGTCAAAAGTAACCTTCTTGGTTCGACCTATGAGCCGATTCAACCACCAGCTTGACTTTGTCTCCTCCGAGTGGTCATCGTCATCGCGGATCCACTTCTCACATTTCACCTGACCATCAACTGGAGAAACTCACAGAATTAGCTAAAGACTAACACGGTAAAGAAAAGAAACAAACTTTAGTTATGTTTTTTCATTCTTCATGACTTCTAACTAATTTCTAGGGTTATTTTTCATATACTAACGTACTTTCTCATTTGCCCCGTTTTAGACTTTTAGTTATAGTACTCTTTTTGTATATTAAGAACACAGGTTACAAAACGAGGCACAAAGCATTTTTTATGACTCATGTGTACGAAAACATGTTCAATGAGTAAAGCGAGAAAACTGAAAAAGTAAGTTGGTGCTTACTTTTTTAAAAAACACACTCAATTTCTATTGAACTTGGCTATAGTTGCTAAAGAAATCAATACGATATGCAAGCTCGAGGTACTTGTTACATTTTGATCATCAAGCGGAACTCATTGAATCACAATGAACAAATAAGCAATACTTATTTCCACAAAATCAAATAACAGTAACAAAATTCTAATAAAATCGTAATCAATTAAAGCATCAAACTTACCAGTCTCTTCATCGGCCCTAGATTTCCATCCTTCACATCGATGAGCAGATCCCCATTGCATCCTATAGCAAGTATTCTGTTCAATCACAGGCTTACCACTCCAATCCCCTTTCAACCTAGGATTAAAATGCAAAATCCTCGGTGGGTCCTCCCCATCAACCGTCTTCAAACCTTGCAACTCCATCATAAACTGCGACACCATCAAATACTGGCCCGATTTCAACAACGAAATCTTCGGGTCTTGCTCAGGATGAGCATCTTTAGGCCTACCAACAAGCGTTATATGCGACCCCAACGTCATCCCACAAGGAAGCACAATAATGTTCCCCTTTTCCCTAAACTCAGACCCCGTCAAACTAATCGAGTTAGGACAACTCTCCCTAGTTGCATTCAACTTCAAGCTCCTATTTTTCGACGGCAACTCAAGTCTACCCGACTCTAACTCTTCCCAAAACTTTCTCCCAACAGAAAAAGCTTCCTTAGCCGAATTCTGTATCCCACCAAACCCATCTTTCGGTTCGCCACTCAAACTATTTATATCAAAATTCAAACTAGACAAAGTCATAAACTCGCGCATTTTCCTATTATTACTACGCCTACTATTCAAAGGCGTTTTCGCAACTATTTGGGGATCATTTAACGGGCGAAAAGGGGCTTTCTTAATTTGCAACTCCTCCTCACTACCTAAAGCACTATTATCTAAAACATAAGGCTTAGTATAAAACAAACTATTAATCTCATTTTCTTCCTGATCACTAACTATTTTCGACACAAAGGGTACTTCTAAACACACCATTAACACATACAAAACACCTAAACACATCAAAAACTGAACCCATCTCTTCTGTTTCAACTGTTTTAACAACATCATATTCAGTTTCATTAAAAGCTACAAAACCCTAACGGTTTCTTGAAACAGAAACCGACCCAGATGAGGATCCGACCCGTTTTCAAAGAAATTAAGAAACTTTTATGCTAAAGATTGAAAATGGAACATACCCAGGTAAAGAGAAAAGGTTTTGAATGATGGGTTTTAGAGAGAGAAAGATGTGTGTGTTTTTGAGCGTGTTTTTGGTGTGTGTGAGAGAAGATGTGGGAAGCTTTTTTAACAGGTCGGTCGCCTGGCTGGAGGAAAACAAAATAAAAAGTTTTATTTGTTTCTTTTCTTCATGAGTTCAAATTTATTCAAAAATTGATATGATAACTCTTTTTTTTTTTTTTTTTTTTTTTTTTTTTTTTTTTAGTTTGGTTTTGCATTGCTATTGTTTGTTTATCTTGGTGTTGTTTACAATATTTTTGTCTATCAACAAATTTGGATCTTTGATTTGATTTGGGGTTTTCTGACTTTTGGTTTGTGTGGTTGCGCTTGTTTATAGAGAATGTTTGAGGTCTGTCAGGAATTAGGGTGAGTTGGTGACTATATACTATTCATCAACTTTTGTTTTGTAATGTTAATTTTCGTAAAAATTGTACATTATGCATATTTTAATTTTTTAGTATACTCAATATGATAGAATTTTAGTCTACTAATTATTATTTCTTAGTTAGGGACAGGTGAAAGAGATTCATAACTAAACCCTAAATGTCGAGTTTTTTTTTTTTTTTTTTTTTTTTTTTTTTTTTTTTTTTTTTAACATATAACAATAAAATACCCTGTTTACACATAATAGCTATGGTTATTTGTTCACACATAAAGGTTATGTATGTTACTAAGTTAATAAAGTGCATTATGTTTTTATAATGTGAACCGATCAAGTAAATAGTGTGTAGGTCGTCTAGAAACATTTGATGATCATTGATTATAGCTTGTTATTCTTTTGTAAGAGAGGAAATTATCAGAACAAAAAATTTTATTTTTAGAAGTGCAACTAACTATCTTAAAATATACACATGACATACTATCTTATATGTTCTAAGCAAGACTTGAACCCGCAATCATTTAGTTGGGAACCTTTTCACACAACAAGAAGTATCATTAGGACACAAACCTTTGATAATTATCAGGAAAAGCTATTCAAAAAGCAATTATTAAACTGCACTTCTCAAACGTACATTACTAAACCAGACCAACACACTCTTACTAGGTCATCCCATGCACACCACCAATATATTTAGGGTGTGTTTTACAAAACTGGAACAACACACAAAAGGGTATGCGTTGCACAATACGGCGTGCAACGCACGTGCTAGGAGGTGTGCAATAGTATTCGTAACTTTTAAAAATATATATACGAGCTATGTGTCAAACTATTAATTGTACACATAGCGCGTGACACACATACATGTATAGCTGCACCTTGGTCTTTTTTCGTAACATATGAATTTTGGTCTAGTTTCGTAAAATGGGTTGTGTATTAATCGAATTTGGCGATTAACTTCTTTTTCTTTATTTGTCAAAATTGGTAATTTGCATTAATTTGAAATTACTAAATTTGGTTTTTGGTTTGTTTTAATATTGTTTCTTGAGGTGTAATTGGGTACTAATAATGCACCAATTGTTTAAAGGAAACATAGTTAATTGAATTTAACAAATATAAAGATAGAATTCCCTTTCTAAATAACATTTAAAAAATATAGAATTATATTATTATTAAGGCAAAATTGCATATATATCCCTCCCAAAATGAATAATTGCATATATATCCTTTGTACAAGTTTTTTATGCACATAATACAATGATTCTTATGCATGCTTTGAATATATATGCAATTATGCATTTTCGGAACCAATGAATTTATTTACCCATAATACATAATACAATGAGTCGTGAGTTTTTTTCCGTTTTCTTTCATTTGATCTAGAGTCGTGAGTTGGTTATGTGAAATAAAACTGGTTGAGTTGTTACTTGCGTGTCGTTACGATTTAAGTTGCCTTGTGGCATTTGATGATCTATGTTTGTGAGGAACACTATTTTAAACTTCTTTTTTCTGCAAGACCTTGTACAACTCAAGCCAATACACTAGTCAACACATTTATTATTTCAACTAAAACAACGGCATATAAAGTTTCATATTAGCTTTGAATAGTATTTTAGAATGAAAGAAATTCTGGCCTTTTATAAGCTTGAGAATATATTTGGTTAGTTCAATTATTTTTTAAAAACATGATGGTCATGATGCCTTGACTAATTGCAACTACTACGGGCTATGTTAGTTCATCATTAATGTTTAACTAGTTATAATGCCCGCGCACGCGCGGGTTTTTTTGTAATTTTTTAAAATAATTATTTAAAAATTTTAATTATATTGTTAATTGCATCTTATCTATATTTTTTGTATTTATCTTCTACTTGTGTTGTGGATAAATATAAAATGTTACCTAAAAAGAAAATAATTTTTTTTTTTTTAAATATTTTATCTATATTTTTTGTATTTATCTTCTACTTGTGTTATGGATAAATATAAAATGTTACTTAATAAGAAAATAATCTTTTTTTTTAAATAAAATTATTACTAAATAAGGTATGGTTCCAATTTTTTTGAAATGAAAAATTCCCAATAGGGGTTTTGTTTTATTATATAAAAGATATTGGTTCCAACAAGTCATTTAGTCCTTGCTCCATCCCTCAAGTTTTGTATTATTTTTTTTCATTAATGTGTCCATAAATTTTTCATTAAGTCACAAAAATGACGTGACTAGACAACTTTCGAATTACGCTATTGATAATTAAATTTGTATGATAAATAGTGTATTATGTCTATTAAATATTTATTTTGTCTTCGGTTATGTCAGTTTAGGCTGGTGGTAATAGTGATCATTATCGTTAACTCAGCGTCACATTAATTTTTCAACATCACATATATCATCATCAAAACATACTCCACTTAAACATAAATATACTAAAAAAAACCAATATCACACACACCAACCAAGATAAGAAGTCGGTCGTCCATAATTCCAACTTCTTTCTTTTCTTCACCCAAGATGCGTCGACAGGAGGGTGTAATAAGAAGGATTGAGATCCTCTCATGTTCTATTTGAACATGAGAGGGTCATGTTAGTTTTGTTTTTGAAGAAAAGTTTATTTTTTATTTAATAAAGGTCTCACAATAAATAATTTATTTATTTTTCCCCACTCACATACACTTCAACAGGATCTCAATATTAATAAGAAGAACGCATCGACGAGGTGCCAAACGAGGCAAAAGACGCGTCCAACGTCTACTATTACCATTATTAATCTTATGTTTTGGTGAATTCATCCACATTTACAAGGCATGGGCAAACTACATGCCTTGAACTCTTGAAGTTAGTCCCTTTGAATTTTGATATATATTTTTAACCAGTTAGTAGATAAAGTTAAAAAGTTTACTCAAAGTGAAAATAAGTTGAACAATAAGTCTTTTAAACAAAAAGAGCATGAACATAACCAAATAAACTTGGACTCCACAGTAAATAATATTAAATTTGATTAAATTCAAATAACGTGATCATACTAGTATAATTTAAATATCGTTGAACACGAAGGGAACAAGAATAAGAAGTTGGCCCATGACGCATGTATAATTGTAGTGGAAAACACGATATATGGTTTAAATTTCATTTCATGGATTGACTGAAGAATCTTTTAGATTGTTCTCCATTATTTAGTGACTATTCAACTATTTGATGTGATATATAAAAGGTTTATACCGTTAATATTTGTTTAAAGAAAATATTATTAATATCCTAATAATTTCAGCATTATTTTATTTAGTTCTAATAAAGACAAATGACATCATTAGTCACGAAAACTAGAAGGGTCGTATTCTCTATATTTATTATAGTATTGAATTAAAATAAATGGGCTAAGCTTGGGGTTATTGTAAAAACTCCCTGTAAAGTTAGTACTCCTACTAAACATCAATAACAGATCCAAGCTGGGCATCACATGTTTGATTATTCTCATGCTGATTTAAATTTTAAAGACTAGTCATGCCACCCAAGATTCTCCATTAAAAGAGATATTACAGTACATTTTTATTGTTTAAGATATCCAAAAAATGTAAAATTTATTTTTAAGTTAACAAACAATTTAAAATTTTAGAGCAGACTTTAGAATACTTAAACAACACCTTACATTTTTAAACAGCATAAAAGCAATCTAGTTCATGTTATTCGAAACAAAAAAGCAATGCATTCAAACTATATACATTTGTAACAGATTACAGATGGTTAAATGCACAATAATTACGTTTGCAGTGTACTAAAGATGTTTATTTAATGACTCTGGTCATTTTATACTCTCTAGCAAGGTAAATTTATTTCCGCCAACAAGAAGGTCAAATTCAACGTATTAATATATACTTTAATAGATCATATGTACTATGCGATAAATAATAGATCACATATACTTTAATAACATGCACCTGGTCCTACCAGCCAATTTTTTTACATATAATTTTCATAGTAATAATTAATTTATCACATAATTAACTTCATGATTATACTCGTAGTATTAACGTACAGGTGAAATATTGGATAAATTAAGATTGCTTCCGGCACCAAATATCAATTTTCCACGTTATAAAACATGTCTTGCAGTCTTGACATGATCTAACCATTCAAGTTAGAGTTTCAGTCGTTATTAGGTGACCTAAATTCCAACTTATAATTATTTAATAGTTAACCGTTTGATACTTGTTGCATAGCTAAGTATTATTTGGTTGTCAACTGAGTTGTGTTTAAGTTGAACTATCCGGGTTGACGGGTTGGTATAACATCTACCATTCGATCCGAACATAAATTGGTTATTGATCGTGTTAGTAAACTCACTTTAACCCGGACATGAATAACACGTGTGACCAGGGGCGGAGCCAGGATTTTGAGGTTGGGGGGGGGGGGGGCTAATTTTTTTAACGATAACAATAACGACTAATGACAAACATCGATATATCTTATACAGAAACCAAATGTAAATAATATGACTATTAATTTTGGTTATCACCAAAAGTAAACAATAATACACAGTAATTTTTGTTTACTTGTTTTTCACTCGTACACAATTTCACATCAATATATGATTGCTAATTTGAATACTAAAGTTATTGCAATTTAAAAAGAACGCGGACAATAAATTTGAGACGCATAAAGTAGCTATTACATGTTAGAAATGAACTCAATATTATCTTCCAAAAATTCAATTTGATATTTACTGACTCTGAAATCTCTAAAATAAGACATACTAGAAAGTGAACACTATACCACAATATGCCTATTTAATAGATTGAAGAATTAGAAAGAAACAACATTAAAGTATAAGTGTATAACCCAACTTTGTATAATGAGTTTGAGTCAAGTCAGTCAACAAACCAAAATTTTGAGGGCCAAACTGTATTTACCTTACCTTGAGAGCCAAATTGGATGATAACCCTACAAATTTAATATAAATACTTTTACTGTCACTTTTCTTTCTCTCTCTATCATGTAAATCTTCTTCTCCTCAAACATTAATCTTCCATTTACAGATCTAATTTTTCATATTTTTACTTCTATTTCGATGTTACAAGCTAGGTTAGTTGGGTAGGTTGGGGGTGGCCGAGCACCCGCTAGCCACCTCATTGGCTCCGCCCCTGCGTGTGACCTATGAATAACTCGAGTTTAATATGTTTAAGTAAACTAACATCAAGCAGGCTAACGAATCCCAAATAATATAATGACCAATAAAATTGATGGAAATTATATATAAGTAACTATTGCACATAAGAATTTTGGTAACATACAAACTATGATATTATAAACATCTAATATGTGAGGTTTATGAATATAACGATTTATCTAAAACGATAGTAAATCAAGTAAAATGTAGTGTTCATTACATGGTGTACAAAATGAAAGGGTCGGTTGTTAATATGTTACCAGTTCATAAATATTGTTCTAAATATGGAAACTAAATTTGATTCTCTATCTCTATCATATGATACGCTGTCATGTGGCATTAAGAGGTGTAATTGTGAATGATGATGGGAACATGATGATTTTATGTTCGTTAGTATATACAGTACTTACACAAAAGATCATCTCACATGGAACCCAATCAACCAATTTGGCCTAACATAATCTACCAATGTGTTTGAATATAAAAAAACATTCTTACAAGTAGAATTTGAAAATTGTAAAACACCATACCTTAAAAGTGACCTCTTAGTATTTGTTTATACAGGGAATTTCATGGACTTAAAAGTATGAACTTGTTATCGAATAATTTGAAAGCATGTCGTTCTTTTTAACCAAATTGATGTAGTATTGTAGTATGAACTATGAGGTTGTTTGAATCATTTCTTAATTGCTTCGATTGGTGTGGTTGTTACTAGCAACCAAAGATGTTGGAAAATTTAGTGCACTTGAGGGATGAGTTCACACCTGGTAATGGGTTTGGAGGTACGGAGTGTACACTCATTTGGTCCATGAACACCCTGACTCAATTGTGGTTATGCTAGTGGATGCTGCTGAATCTGCTGCTAGCTGACTCTGCTGTTGGACTCTGCTGCTGGACTCTGCTGCTAGTGGATCCTGCTGACAGTGGACTCTGCTGCTAGTATGAATTTGACTCTGCTGCTAGCAGATATGACTCTGCTGCTGATTCCACTGCTAGTGTTAATATTACCACTGCTAGTGGTACTATTGTTTCCACTGATAACCACTGATTCCTACTATTATGGAAAGTGTTATGATATATTTAATGGGCCGTTAAATATACATAATTCCATGGGCTAGGGTTTGAGTATTCTCTATTATAAATAGAGGTCATAACATTCTGCATGGAGGACGATTAACAAAAAAACCCTAAACACTTGAATACGCTTCTGTTCTTGATTTGTGCCTAAAACAAGA
>LBNU01030662.1:17638-36794 GCA_014162995.1 Artemisia annua | reverse complement strand
ATAAACATTAAACGTAACACTAATGTAATCTTGAGGACTCGAGTTGACGTTTCTTCCAAAGGTCTTCAAAAGATTTAAACACGACATCTTGCTCAAATGTGGAGGACTTTACTAGAAATTCTCTTTGAGCTTCAGTGAAATGTCTCATGAGTTTTTCTTCGAGCCTTTAAGGAATACATTTGTCTTGGGCTTCTCTTAAGTAAATATCATCGTTGATTTGGCTTTTAGACTCTCTTTCACATCTCGTGCTCGTTTTAGGCTTTTTAGTTGCTTTTGATGTCATTTATGCAATATCCTTCCCTGCACGATCACAAACACAAAAACACGATATCTTTGGCGTTTAACGTTAGTTTTTGGTCTTTATATCACTTAAACTAAGGTCAAAAGTATGTGTAAAATAGCACATACCAATTTTCATCAACAAAGTGCACTTATCCTAAAAATGGACATTGTTGTACGCCTCAGTGCGACATTCCTATTCAAACAAAGAGAAGTCTTTGTTTTTCAACAAACCTTGATGCAAAATTCAACAAATCTAAAATTAATTGCAATTTTAGAATTTTGCTCAAGAAGACTCCTTCCCTCTAAACTGTTTGCAAAAGATTAAACTTCTCAAAACATATGCGAGTTCTGAGGGGGAGTATTACAAAAACAAAATGTTCCGATTTCATGCTAAATCAAATCCGTCTATCTCTCCAAAAGCTTTTTCTATTAATCAGTTGATATCAAAAATATCACGATATGCTATTTTTGAGGGGGAGAAGACGTGATTAAATGTGATCAAAATGTTTAAAGATTGTGGCAGAATCTCGAGCTCATTCGTAAAGACTTAAATGTCTGTACTAGACTCAGTTATAACCCTCGAATTGACGAAAAATTAAATGTTAGTAATCGAAAAGACTTGTCCTGGACGGGTAATAATTTCAAGCTGGTCTAACCAGTGATGTAAACGTGTCTCGAAAAGGATTTGTCCAAGTAGAAAAGTACCAATTCGAGAAACTCTCTTTGGACTTGACCAGGCCGGGTAATAATTTCAAGCTAGTCTAACTAGTGATGTAAGCGTGTCTCGAATCGGTCTTGTTCAATGAAAGTTGATCAATTCAAAAGTGCCAACTCCTCCCGCATGTGCAAATTTCTTAAAAAATTGCATGAGCACATGTGAAAGGGGAGTCCTTCAAATGATTAAAACTCTCATTGTGTTAACAAAATGTGTTTTATAATCATAAACACTTTGAGAGATTTTCAAATATTTGGTTCGATGGCAACAATAGGATAGTCATGGAGATACAAGGTGACTAAGGTTAGGTAAAACCGTCCTATGATCCGCCAGAGCCGGAGGGATCTACCCAAGGACAATTCCAGTAGATTAAAATTAGAAGTCCTTAGGTATGATTTGAAAAAAGGAGTAAAGAATGAACGGAGAAAGAAGGGGTTGAAGAATTAAAAAGAAAAGTAATGAAAAGGGTGAAAAGAAATAGCCCTCCATATGTTCAACCTTAGGGCAGACACCGGGTTCAACTCATATGCTACTGGTTGTTGCTACGGCGACATCGGTATTGAAGATAAAGACGTCATGGACCCAGTGACGCACTACACTTAAACCTTCTTAGCCACTCGGGTATCTCTCAAAAGGTACTTGTTTCATTCCCACGGAGAACCTTGCATAATCTATCGACCTCTCACTCCGAGATGTGTTGATATTGAAAAGGAGGCCCTATGCTCCATGCCTCCGACGACTAAATGTGCACTTATTGAGTCTAGAGCCCCGAGATTCATCATAAGATCTCTTAGGAACACTTAATATTCTTACACTGGTGATTCTACATCAATGGATACCAATTGTAAATTATCGAGTCCTACGCAGATCTTAGCAATCTGCCGAGAACGTTTATAAGAGGATTTACTTATGTATTTCTCAATGATTGAACGGAAATCCTGCCAGGGTCAACATCAAACAGCCCTGACAGCAGGTCACTTCAGTAATTCTTTATGGGTTACGCTTAGTGTTCGCGGTGGTTTCAAACGGTCTACAGTCGTGGGGTGATCTCCAGCGACTCACCTAATCGTGGGTGTACTTCGGTATGTCAGTGTAAGCCCTTTCGGGGGTATCCGATTAGGAACGGCCATGGTAAGGATTAGAAGGAGTCTTCACACTATGCTGTTGACGAACTCTAATCCTGAACCTGTAAGTACCGGATATTTTATTGCTAACTTTTTTATGCAGGTACAACCACCACACTAATTTCCACATGCTCATACATACATCTCAAAGTCAAAGAAAGTTCTCACCAAAGATCGATGCATAGAAGATGTCAAAGAAAGATTCTACGTTATGTGAAAGAATCTACAAAGTTAAGTGACAAAGATCAAAGTGAAAGAACGGGAACAACAAATGTATGTATGACAAAGACTAAAGACGTATGAGCATGTTGGAAAGGCGTCTAACCTACAAAGACAAAGATGTGACAAAAGGCAGATGAATCAACCACAACAAAGAACAAAGAACGAAGTAAAGTCATTTATCAAAGATCACAAAGCATGACGGAACAAAGACTAAAGACTATTCTACAACGACACACAAAGTTCAAGACAAAGAACAAAGAAGACCTAATCACGTGGAGCATCATTCGAATAACCACCCCTTAGGGGGAGATTGTTAGCATTTAAGAATTATAGAAAAGTGATGGTCATTCTCATAATTAAATATCTTGTGTCGTTTGTTAGAATAAGTATAATTAAGAATATTGGGCTATGGACTTGGCAAGCTAATATGTTAAGTTATGTTAGATAAGCCTTGTTCTTCAATCATGTAACCAAGTCCAAGCCCAAGCCCATGGAAAGCCCATCCTTCCAAAGATGGAACTATTTAAAGCACAAACCTTCTCATTTGTAAGGTGTGCTTGTGTGTGTAAGTGTGTGTTTTATATGAAATTCTCTCTAGTTTCTCTTACTACTTTCTCTCTCTAAAACACATACATATTTATCATCAAGTCACCATCTTTACTACATATTGTGCTTGTATTAGTGATAAAGTTGATAGATCCAAGGTCCTACATAACCTTTTATCAAAACTTATTTATGATTATTCTGTTCTGTATGACTGTGTTGGGTACCAATCCAAGTAGCACCCCGAACCTTGATAAGTCTTCCGCTGTACCAGATTTTGGGGGTGTTACACACAACTACTTTATGAATACAAGAAGATGTATCAACAACAAGAAACAACTCAGTGGTCTTGAGGTGATGAAGAAGCCGAGCAACTCTTCTCTTGAAGAATGGATGACTCATATGCAAGAAACATGGTCTCGTCTTGTAAGAAGAACCTTGAGAAACATAAGAAGAAAGCTACAAGAATGATCCTTAGATATGAGGTTAGAGAGATATAAGAATGAGAGAAGAATTATACAAGAATGGGTGAGAAAACAAAGGAGAAATGGCTCACTATTTATAGGCAAAACTGTCATTGTTCACCTGGATCCGGCAGATCCCTTTGAAAAGGGATCCGACCAGTGTAAACCCAGGGATCTGGGCAACTGGTTGTACTAGTATGGATTTTGGGTTACAATTTCGGGTTTTTAGGTTATGGGTCGTGGGTACCCAAAATGATGTCATGCAAAGCATACTTTGGGTTATGGGTTATGGACTTTGGGTCATGCGGCATGGACTTTACCCAACTTGATGTCATGCATGATGCAATGAACATGGGTCATGGATCATGGGTTATGGGTTAAGGATTATCCAACGCATTTACATACATTTCTGTTATTACAAACAAATACATAACTAAACAAATGTAAGTAAGTAGTAAACATAAAGAGTAAATTACACCGTTGGTCCCTAAACTTTTTCAGATTTCATACGACATCCAAAAACGCGAATTGTTGTCTTTTTGGTCCATGATCTCGAAAATATTACGCCGCTAGTCTAAAAATATAACGCTTGTTAGTTTTCCTAGTTATCTCCGTCCTCACGTGCGCTGCACATGAGGGCAATTTGGTCTGCTCTTTGTTTTTGGCTTGTTCCACTATTTTCAACCCTCTTTAACAACTGTACATTTACTGTAGCATGTGTCATTTTTTGTACTTTTTTTTTTGTATACACATTTGCGATTGAATTGTACTTCTTCAAATTCAATTCCAGAAAATTTCTATTACTATTTAAATAATGTTTACATATCTTGTTGGTTGATTGGTAACCCATTATTTTTCTAAAAGTCACGACCCGCTATTATTTTCATTATTTTCTTTATTTCACACTTTCTAATAAACCCATTTTTAAATAAACTAACTTTTTTTCCATTTCATAATCACACTTAAGGGAATTTTAATCTTGGATTATTAGACTACGAGGTCATCATACTTTCACAAAACATCTAATTAATCACTTTTTTTTTTTTTTTTTTTTTTAGAAAGACCGTCATACCCATCAAATTATTTATTTTGGTAATTATTACTTAAAAAAAATGCAATTACATCAGTGACCTATGATTAACAAAATTTATAAATTTCATGTCATTATTTTTAATGCCACGTCACTTAAGTTATTCCACCTCCCATGGCATATCAGATTATCTTTTAAGCGAACTTATATAAATTTTATTCTCTGTTAATCTCCTCTAGTAATACTAGTATGTAACCCGCGTAAAGCGGTGGTGATCAAAATGTTTGTTGACCCATACGACTTGTGCGCATGATCGATGCTTCTAACATTACTTGTATATAGAACCATTGAGTGAAGAGAAAATTGTAATGAGATACATTTTGACGAACTTAGAAGATTAGAATCAAATTAGTAAATTTCTATTATAAAATTTTAATTCTCTTTTCAAATAATGATATAAAAATATAAAAGTACTATATATAAAAGTATAAAGGTACTAGTAAAAAATTGTTTGTAGAAATAACAAGATACCTACAACATTGTGCTTTTTTTGGTCGTTTTTAACTATTTTCTAATTCAACCAACTTTTTACTTTTTCTTTTCACATAAGTTCTAGTCAAAACCTGCCATCTTTCACTTTTTTAACTACCAACTTCATATTAATTTACTTTACTGATTACATAGCGGATCTAGAAAAAGTTTAAAGACCACTTTAAAGTTCATAAGCAGCACTAGTCCACGACCTTGCACCATCACCTTAAATGAAATTAAAGCAAACAAGCTACGAAAAATGATAGCGAGTTGCTCCAATGAAGAGATCTAAAATTTACGTCTTTGCTTGAGATCTGAATTATTAAAACAGATTGGTGGGTAAGATCTTTTCTTGAGATTTGAAAATTGGTGGCAGGCGGTGGCGATTTCGTGGCAGTCGGTTACGACTGTGGTTGTGGTTTGGTGGTAATTTGGTGGCAGTTGGTGGTGGTTATGGGATGATAATAGCGGGTGGTGATTATGGAAGGCGACGATAGATAGTGATGGTCGATGGTTGTGGTGTTTCTTGGTGAATAGTAATTTATAGGTTACCAGATTATTCTGTGTAATGAATAGTTTAAGTCTGTGATATTAATGTTGCAATTTGTTTGCATGCATTATGTAATATTTGTGAATATTTTTAGAAATTGTTTTGTTTTTTATTATTACTAAATGTTACGTTGTTTAAGTAATGAAAATTGAAAGAATCATATTAGCATATAAGTATGTAGTAACAGTATCTAAAGACAAATATATAATCGAAAAAAGCATAAATATATAATCGAAACATAAAAAGTATAATAGTATAAACGACAACAATAAAAAACAAAAATAAGTTCAAAAAAAGTACAACTGTTACAGTACATGAACAGTGTTAGTCAGGTTTGAAAATAGTGGTAAAAGCCAAAAACAAAGATTCGGACCAAATTGCCCTCATGTGCAGGGCACGTGAGGACCGAGATAACTGAGAAAATTAACGAGTGTTAGGGGACTAACGGTGTAATTTACTCAAACATAAATGTAGTGGGTAACGCTATAAAATACCAACGTACTTTCATAAAAAAAACCAAGTTGAACCATTTATTTTTTTATTGCCTACTTGACCAACGAACTTTCAAATTTTAATTCGACTTGAACCATTTCTTTATACCGTTAGTCTTCATGTGGCAACGTTAGTCCTTTTAGTCAACGAACGTTTGCAAAGTTAGTCCTTTTATACTAACGACTGTTTTTAATTAACTAAAAATTTTGTTTTTCTTACGTTTTAATACTTACTCGCCCAGTTTAACACATTTTGATCCGTTTTCATACGTTTTCGCCCCGTTTTACACGTATTCGTCCGTTTTACATGTTTTTGCCCGATTTTACACGTTTTCATCCATTTTTACACGTTTTCGCCTGTTTTTACACGTTTTCGTCTGGTTTTACACGTTTTCATCCGTTTTTACACGTGTTCATCCATTTTTACACGTATTCGTCAATTTTTACACGTTTTGATCCGTTTATACACGTTTTCTCCTGGTTTTACACGTTTTCGCTCGTTGTTGCACATTTTCGTCCGCTTTTTACGTTTTCATCAACTTTTACATGTTTTCGTCCGTTTTTAAACGTTTTCATCCAGTTTTACACGTGTAAAACTGGACGAAAACGTGTAAAATGGATGAAAACGTGTAAAACCGGGCGAATACGTGTAAAAAATGGATGAAAACATGTAAAAACGGAATAAAACGTGTAAAACCGGACGAAAATGTGTAAAAGATGAAAACGTGTAAAACGGACTAAAACGTGAAAAACTGGACGAAAACGTGTAAAACAGACGAAAACGTGTGAAAATGGATGAAAAAGTGTAAAACCGGGCGAAAACGTGTAAAAACAGACGAATACGTGTAAAACTGGGCGAAAGCGTATGAAAACGGATCAAACGTGTGAAAACGGGCGAATAAGTATTAAAACGTAAGAAAAACCAAATTTTTAGTTAATTAAAAACAGTCGTTAGTATCAAAGGACTAACTTTGCAAACGTCCGTTGACTAAAAGGACTAACGTTGCCACATGAAGACTAACAGTATAACGAAATGGTTCAAGTCGAATTAAAATTTGAAAGTTCGTTAGTCAAGTAAGCAATAAAAAAGTAAATGGTTCAACTTGGTAACTTTTTGAAAGTACGTTGGTATTTTATAGCTTTTACCAAATGTAGCAACATGTAATCTTTACTCAGAATGAGTATATATAATCAAATACTAATCGGTACTATATTAGACTAAAAAAAACTTTCAAATAAACAATCATACAGAGTATAATGGATTGAAACTTCATAAAAGTAATAAAACAACAACAACAACAACAACAACAACAACAACAACAACAACAACAACAACAACACGCACACACACACACACCCAAAAAAAAAAAAAAAAAAAAAAAAAAAAAAAAAAACCCTACAAAGTATACGGATTTCGTCTCTTAAGATCTAAACTCAAAATAGAATATCTCTAGCATCAAGATCATTACCAATTTCAAAGGATGACCAACAAGACAAAGACAGACATAGGGGCGAGATCTTAGAGTTTAGCATAGATGACTAAATCAAACACATAAAGAGGAAGTCAAATATAGGATTTCAATTCAAAAATCACAACTTTTTTTTGGAGATGATTGTTTGAATGTGTCAACATTAATTGATTGATTGTAACCGGCTATAACTTTGCAAGAGATTAAAGATGAAAGGTATAAAGAGTGTTTTGTGAAGTGTATGCTTCGGTGTAGTACATACCTAAAATATCAGTGGGCTGAGCAATCAGACACGTCAGACCATTAAATGCAATGTGTGCTTCAAAGGCTGGTACAAAACTCCACTTTATTAGAATACATAGATATCCAACACATAAACCAACATAACTTAACTTCGATTGACTAACTAAATCATAATACTGTCTTCTAATACTTATATATCACACCCAACCGTATATATGGGCATTTTTTAAATAATATAATACTCAAACGGGTTTCGGGGTGTAACAAATCCCAAGGGCAAGGACAAGTGAGGTCCTTGTAGCCGAACCACGATAAACTATCGTGTTGTGGTTTGATTGTTCTTTCCTTATCCTTTGCATTTATATTTATATTATCTTTGATACAACGACAAATCTAAATCTTGTTTACACGAAAGTTTCAATAAGATTTTAACAAGATAATTAACGATAAAAAGAGGTAAACTATTCAACCCCCCTTCTAGTTTTCCACATAAAAATTTGGTTTTTCTTACGTTTTAATACTTACTCGCCCATTTTAACACATTTTGATCCGTTTTCATACGTTTTTTCCCCGTTTTACACATATTCATCCGTTTTTATATGTTTTCGCCCGGTTTTACACGTTTTCATCCATTTTTACACGTTTTCGCCTGTTTTTACACGTTTTCGTCTGGTTTTACATGTTTTCATTCGTTTTTACACGTGTTCATCCATTTTTTACACGTTTTCGTCCGTTTTTACACGTTTTGATTCGTTTATACACGTTTTCTCCTGGTTTTACACGTTTTCGTTCGTTGTTACACGTTTTCATCCGCTTTTTACGTTTTCATCCACTTTTACATGTTTTCGTTCGTTTTTACACGTTTTCATCCATTTTTACACGTGTAAAACTGGACGAAAACGCGTAAAAATGAATGAAAACGTGTAAAACCGGGCGAATACATGTAAAAAATGGATGAAAACATGTAAAAATGGAATAAAACGTGTAAAACCGGACGAAAATGTGTAAAAGATGAAAACGTGTAAAACGGACAAAAACGTGAAAAACTGGACGAAAACGTGTAAAACAGACGAAAACGTGTAAAAATGGATGAAAAAGTGTAAAACCGGGCGAAAACGTGTAAAAACGGACGAATACGTGTAAACGGGGCGAAAACGTATGAAAACGGATCAAACGTGTAAAAAGGGGCAAATAAGTATTAAAACGTAAGAAAAACCAAATTTTTAGTTAATTAAAAACAGTCGTTAGTATCAAAGGACAGTAAACGTCCGTTGACTAAAAGGACTAACGTTGCCACATGAAGACTAACAGTATAAAGAAATGGTTCAAGTCGAATTAAAATTTGAAATTTCGTTGGTCAAGTAAGCAATAAAAAAGTAAATGGTTCAACTTGGTAATTTTTTGAAAGTACGTTGGTATTTTATAGCTTTTACCAAATGTAGCAACATGTAATCTTTACTCAGAATGAGTATATATAATCAAATACTAATCGGTACTATATTAGACTAAAAAAAAACTTTCAAATAAACAATCATACAGAGTATAATGGATTGAAACTTCATAAAAGTAATAAACAACAACAACAACAACAACAACTACGCGCACACACACACCCCCCCAAAAAAAACCGTACAAAGTATACGAATTTCGTCTCTTAAGATCTAAACTCAAAATAGAATATCTCTAGCATCAAGATCATTACCAATTTCAAAGGATGACCAACAAGACAAAGATAGATATAGGGGCGAGATCTTAGAGTTTAGCATAGATGACTAAATCAAACACATAAAGAGGAAGTCAAATATAGGATTTCAATTCAAAAATCACAACTTTTTTTTGGAGATGATTGTTCCAATGTGTCAACATTAATTGATTGATTGTAACCGGCTATAACTTTGCAAGATATTAAAGATGAGAGGTATAAAGAGTGTTTTGTGAAGTGTATGCTTCTGTGTAGTACATACCTAAAATATCAGTGGGTTGAGCAATCAGACATTTCAGACCATTAAATGCAATGTGTGCTTCAAAGGCTGGTATAAAACTCCACTTTATTAGAATACATAGATATCCAACACATAAACCAACATAACTTAACTTCGATTGACTAACTAAATCATAATACTGTCTTCTAATACTTATATATCACACCCAACCGTATATATGGGCATTTTTTAAATAATATAATACTCAAATGGGTTTCGGGGTGTAACAAATCTCAACCCCCAATAAGATTTCGTCCCCGAAATCTATTTCGCTCGACGCTTGTAACCATTCGCAATACTTATCTTACATCTCTAATTACCATTTTAGCCTATATTCCCTATAATACCAAATACTCGATCTTACATTTGTAACAACTTACTTGGTCTCGCAACCTTAAACGTACTATTCCATAGCCACTTCTCTAAAATCGCATTATTCTACAATTAGTTTCTGCGAACTTTCATCTCTTTTTCATGACATCAAAATTTTCATATCACAATGTGTTATGGCCGATCTTCCATTCCATCAAGTTCTTGCCAAGGACATCATATTTTCTCATAACCACCTTAAGATCTTTCCTAGGAAAACTTGTCATGTAAAATAAATTCTCTACTTTGACTTTATGTAAGTCAAACTTTGAATATTATTCCGCATACTATTTATCATTGCGTTATATGACTTAACGCCGACGTCGGTTATTCTATCATTCACATTTGTATCATAAGATATTTTCAAGAGATTCTTAATTAGAATTCAATTTATCGACTTATCGACCGAGCTAACTATTTCACAAATTCTAACAAGTATGACTTAATCAACACTAATAAGCCATTCACCTTTCATTACTTAGAAAACTTTCTTATATCGCGGGTGATATATTTTGAAAGCCTTAAATTTATAATACTAGTTATACCGATTCCTTAATACACAAAACACACGGGTAAAGTATAACCCCCGTTTATAGTAAAGGTTTTAGGTAAGATCAGGTCGTCCCAAGGGAGGGAAGTGTTTCTCTAATCAGCGTTGGTTAACAAAGTTAGATTCCAGTAATTGTCACTTATCACTAAAACCGTTTTTGTTGGAATTAAGAGTTTTGAAAGTTTCACCAAATTGATTAAGTATATGTTTGTTTAAGGCTAAGCAATATCAGATAAGCCATAGAATAGAATGTAAATGTGCACACAGACAATGCATAAAAGCAAGACACGACGGGTAATCATGGAAGCAATTATATATATCGGATATGAAAAGGAATCCTTTCGGCCTATAATCCTAGACATAATAAAGTATAGTCTGATGATGAGATCTAAATAGTATATTTCCTCTAATCAAGTCGTTAGACATGAGATTAGTCCTTAAACATATCATAATTCGGGTTATCACGTGTTTTACTATCTAATTCTCACAAGCATAGTAATGACTCGTAATAGACAGACGATTCATAATCAACCAACACAAATTGTATTTTTCGACCTATGACAATTGCAATGACTAACCAAAAAATAGATAGTTAACCGAATCATGACATATCAAATACACGATTTATATAATCATAAAAAATTCAATTCGCAGGTTCATTGATGAGTGTGTAAATACTCATCATTTTTGTCCTATTTAAACTGCAAAAACAACTGAAAACACACAGATATGTCATATAATACTGCAAATATCCTTGGATGGTGTTTTTATGTGTTTCAGGTACAAAAGGATTGAAAACAGTTGAAAAATGAGCAAAAGTTTGCAGAAATGGCAAAATCAGTCCCTCAACTTTTAAGAATTGTCATAATTGGTCCCTGGAAGATTTATTTTGAAGAAAAGTAAACAACAGTCCCCCAGGAATCAAGGAATGACATTTCTGACCCTTGGATTACAAATTTCAAGAATTGGCAAAACTGGCCCCTCAAGTTTCAAAGTTAGCAAAATTAGTCCCTGGAAGTTTCATTTTGGAAAATAAACATTTAAAGTCCTTGGATAATTGAAATGTGGCAAGAATGGTCCTTGAAATGACTTTGGAAAGTTGGCAATACCACCCCCTCAAAAATCAGCAAATTACACATTTGGTCCTTGTGGTTATATAAGCTAAATCAAACGGACCCTTTATATTTTTTCAACCCAAAAATAAAACACCCCCATTAACTAACCCAGTCCACCCTTATATCTCCCAAGCCACTCCACCACAGGCCCAACTCCAAATCCAATCCCCCCCCTAGTTAACAATACCAGGGTCAAACTCCCTAGTCAAACCCACCCCTTTCCCTCCATACCACCTCCACCTCCCAATACCACCCTGCAAAACCACCACCCTCACCACTTGCCCACCTTCTCTGCTCACCCATCACCTCCACCACCCCTACCCTACCCTGTAACCCTAGCCCCTTCCCCCTTATCACACTCTACTGTCCAATTGGCAGTTAGACTTTTGGCGCCAAAAACCATTTCAAAGGCTGAGATCATTTTTAACCATCCAATGGCTGAGAATTGAGATGGGAAAGCTACAGAGAACTCATGGAACCCTAATACACTTCTATATATGGACTGCTGTAGCCTAGAGACAATTGTGTAGTTTTTCTTAGTTTACTTTAATGTCGAATTAGCCTAATATCTGCTTTCAGTTTGTAAACTTAGTTTAAAAAGTTTGTAATCAGTATTTCCAGTGTAATATGAACTTTATTTAAGCTTAATTTCAAGTTCTCTTAGTAAAGCTCAGATTTTGCATTTTTCATTGAAATCCTCATTTCAATATAATATTGTTAAAAGTGACGTTTTACTATTTCATAAGCTCAATATGAGTCACTTATAAGCTTTTGTGAGCTCAGTGAGCATTTAAACCTATTTTAGTTCATAATTCCAAAAATACTCAAAAATCTAAAAAAATTAGTTGAAAATTAAAAAATCAAAGAAGAAGAAGAAAGGAGCATGGAGCAGGGTATATATTGGATGGCCCTGGTATTAGAACTTCATGGGAAGTGTTAGGATGGTTGGAATTGGCCTGGTAACCTTATTTTGTGCTTGGAGCATTTTGTAAGCCATTTCTCTAATTTTTGCATTTCACTGTAGCAGTGCTTATAAACTGCTCATCTATGGTGTTTTATGCTTATTCAGTGTATATAAGTTGATTTGTTGCCATTGTGTCCTTACTTGTTCACTAGTTTTCTTTATTGCTCATTATGGAAGTTTAACTGTCATAATCTCATAAGTAGTATATTCCATTATAAGTGTTTGTAATTTGATCGTGGCAGAATCAAGCGGTGAAGCTTAAACACGGATCGTTGTCCCAACGAGGGTTGAATGGATCTTGTCAGCTCAAAATCGTGAGTTATGTGAAGTGAATGAGTTTAAAGATTGAGATTTGGTTTTTAACTATACTACGAGAAATCTTTAAGATTTAATAACAACTTAGAAAATGAGAACGTGTTTAAGAGAACTAGAATTAAGAACAAAAGAAAACATAAAACTAGATTAAACTAAGAGAAATGAAATTAAAATTGTAAATGATAAAAGAAAGTAATAAAGAAAATATTTTTGATGTTTTGTATTTTTTGATGAACGAAAATGATTAAGTACAACGATAAAAGAAATAAAAGAAAAGTTAAACAAAATATAAGTAAGAAAAGCTTAACAAGAAAGTAAAATTGTTTTTGGTTTTTAGATTTAATTGACAAAAGAAAGTAACTAATTAAAAGAAAAAAAATATATAAAGCTTTAAAAGATTTAATGAACTAAGTCGAAAAGAAAGTAAACTAAGTTAAAAAGATTTTTAGAAAAATTCGACACAGTGTCGTTTAGATTTTAAAGAAATAGAACTTCACTCGATGAAACGATGAAGTAATGAAAAGCCTAGCTCGGCTTATAAAACTAATGAGAATGGAAAATAAGAAAACGAAACTCGACTCAAAAGAAACTTGGACTTGCTAAATGTTTACAAGCAACTACTGAACTTTGCAAAATTCTAGACTCATACTCGCAATTTGGTCACAAGTACAAACTCGCAAAAAAAAAGGTTTTCATACTCGCTAGAAATAGAAGCTTATACTCTCTAATAATCAGCTATTCATACTCGCAAAAACAAGATACCAAACTCACAAGAAATTCTGTTGCCAAGATGAAACTCGCAACAATGAAAGCTTACTCGCAATATTAATGAAACCCCATACTCGCAAGAAGTAAGAACTCGATACTCGCTAAACAAAATGGTCCTTACTCGCAATCAAACTCGCAAGAAAAACTTGATACTCGCAAACTTGAAAAATACTCGCTAAGAAAGACAAAACATACTCGCTAAACCCTAAAACCAAACTCGCAAAAACATGAAAATGAAAGCTGGGACAATTTTTTACGTGAACTAAATAACATAGACTAATTAAAACATATAAAAACCTTCGTAAAGAACTAGTTTAAGAAACCAATAAGATGATGTATAAGCTTAACGCGCCACAAATAAGCACTACCCCATGATTTTTTTTATCTCATTCGAACCAAAATACATGCAAAGGTGGCTAAAATTTGTAAAAGCTTTTGTAAAAGATTAAGATGAACGTAAACAATGATTGACAATAACGAAAATAAGCTCAAAACATGTAAAGATTTTGAAGAAAGATTAAGATGAAGCGTTAAATAAGCTAAAGAAAAATATTAAGACATGAAATATAAACTTGCACTAAATATAAAACCTTACACTTAATAAAAACTAAAACTTACTAAGACCTACTCAAGACTAGCTTCAAAATGAAGCCACCTATGGGGTATTTATCTTGCTAGGGGGATTTCAAGTTTGCCTTCGTGTACATTTTACCCCTAGACTTTTACATCTCAAGAAAACACACATAAACTATATTACCAAACTAATAATCGTTCTAAAAATTAAACGTAAGTCCTTATAACTTGAGGTAGCGTGTTGACGTGCTTTCCAAAGGTCTTCAAAGACTTAAAAGTGATCACTTGCTCGAACTTGGAAAGCTTATCTTTTTAATTATCTTTGAACTTTGATTAAGCGTCACTTTCATGTTCTTGAGCCTTTAAGAAATAAATTCGTCATCACGGGCTTTTCTTAAGTAGATTTCATCTTTGGTTTGTCTTTAAGACTCTCTTCCACATCTCGTGCTCGTTTTAGGCTTTTTGGTTGCTTTTGATGTCGTTTTTGCAATATCCTTTCCTGCACAGTCACAAACACAAAAACACGATATCTTTGGCGTTTAACGTTTGTTTTTGGTCTTAATATGGTGAGTATTTTAGTTTACTTTAATGTCGAATTAGGCTAATATCTGCTTTCAGTTTGTAAACTTAGTTTAAAAATTTTGTAATCAGTATTTCCAGTGTAATATGAACTTTATTTAAGCTTAATTTCAAGTTCTCTTAGTAAAGCTCAGATTTTGCATTTTTCATTGAAATACTCATTTCAATCTAATATTGTTAAGAGTGATGTTTTACTGTTTCATAAGCTCAATATGAGTCACTTATAAGCTTTTGTGAGCTCAGTGAGCATTTAAACCTATTTTAGTTCATAATTCCAAAAATACTCAAAAATCTAAAAAAATTAGTTGTAAATTAAAAAATCAAAGAAGAAGAAGAAAGGAACATGGA
Organism: Artemisia annua; assembly: GCA_014162995.1. Taxonomy (NCBI): domain Eukaryota; kingdom Viridiplantae; phylum Streptophyta; class Magnoliopsida; order Asterales; family Asteraceae; genus Artemisia; species Artemisia annua. The sequence continues at coordinate 21,567 of LBNU01030662.1, read as the reverse complement.
GCAGGGTATATATTGGATGGCCCTGGTATTAGAACTTCATGGGAAGTGTTAGGATGGTTGGAATTGGCCTGGTAACCTTGTTCTGTGCTTGGAGCATTTTGTAAGCCATTTCTCTAATTTTTGCATTTCACTGTAGCAGTGCTTATAAACTGCTCATCTATGGTGTTTTATGCTTATTCAGTGTATATGAGTTGATTTGTTGCCATTGTGTCCTTACTTGTTCACTAGTTTTCTTTATTGCTCATTATGGAAGTTTAACTGTCATAATCTCATAACTAGTATATTCCATTATAAGTGTTTGTAATTGCATAATATTAGCTTAATTTCATCCATTATAACTTATTAGACAATCCTGCATAAGTAGCATAGCTTGTATCATTCTTTTGCATTGAAAATCATAAAATCAGTTGGATATAAGGTTGTTTGGATCAGTGGTAATCTTTACTATCCAGGGTGTTATAGTTGTTGCATTTGTTTCATTTAGTTCACATTAGGTCCACATAAGTCAAGTAAATCATAAAAACCAGACCTCCTTTGTGTAAAAGTCAAAATCACCTTTAAAACTATCCTGCATAACCTGTTAGAAGTTTTAGGTTGCATAATCCATCATATAATTGCATAAGTAGTTGTTATAGCTTATTTAGTCTCACCTTAGCTTATTACATCATTTTCAGTCATTAGGACCCAATCAAAAGTCACAAAAGTCAACATATGCATAAACAAGAAAAAAGTCAAAAAGTCCCAAACCAGCAAAAATTTCTTTTATTTTTCATTTCTTCAATTTTCAACTAAATCTAATGAAATTTTGGGATAATGTACTCTAATAGCTTGTTTACTTAGTGGTATACTGGTATTTTTATTTTAATTTTTAGATTTTTTTACAGGGCTTAAGCCACCCTTTTAGGGCTGCAAAAACTTAGTCCGAACCAGCAAATTTTTCTTTTATTTTTAATTTCTTCAATTTTCAACCAAATCTTACAAAATTTTAGGATAATGTACTCTAATAGCTTGTTTACTTATGGGTATTTTTATTTTAATTTTTAGATTTGTTTTTGGTTGGCTTATGACGTGTCGTAATCATTGGATTATATTTAAAGGGGTGTTTGGTTCAGGTGTGTTCCTTGATATTGAGTGTGTTCCAGTGATTGATTTTTGTTGTAACAACTCACATTAGGTCCATAAAGCATATTCAAAGCATAATATGGGTAGATTTTAAGTAAAAAGCCAAAATTCACCTTTAAACCTCATATTTGCTTAACTGATTAGAAATTAGAGTAGCATAATCTTCATATTAGCTTTAAACTTGTTTAGTTTACTTAATCTAGTCTCATTTTAGGTTAATATAACATCAGTAGTCATCTAGGATCATTCTAATCTCATCAAAGTCAACTTAGAAGGAAATTTCAAAAAGTCAAATTGCATACTTAGTTTACAAATCCATTTTTTAGCTTTTATTTTTAATTAGCTCAGTTTTCATCCATACCTTCTGAAATTTTGGGAACTTAGAATTTGATAGCTCATGATCTTATTGCATATTTTTATGTAATTTTTAGATTTTTTTTAGCTGCTTATTTGTACCCTTCTTTTGGCTTATTTTCTGAAAAGGTGCCCTGCACCATGGTATTTGGCCCAACAGATCAATTTCATAAGCCCTTATCTTATTCATTAGTTGAGTCCATTGTTTGAATTTTGGCATTCTGAGTAGCTTATTGAACTAGCTTGTTGATTGTGTGTTTTGTCTGAGCATTAGAGCTTATTTAAGAGCTTAAGTTTGGCCTTAAAGTTACCTGTTTGGCACATCAATACCCTGCACCTTTTGGTCTGTCCCATAAGCTCACCTTCATAAGCTCCTTTCTAGATGCTAACTTGGGCTAATTATCCGAACTTTGGTGTTTTGCTGAGCTTGTTGTTCTGTCTATTAGGATTTGAGCTTAGATTGGATTAAGGAGCTTGTTTAATTAGCTTAATTTGGCCTTCTAACTGCCTGATCAGAGTGTTTTGGAGTTTGAGTTTTACCCTTGTTGATTTGAATGTTTAAGCTCTTTCTAGATTCTTATAAGCTTGTGTTTCTGTGAATGTGAGCTTGTTAGGATATGTTTTCTTGTACTTAAGCTTATTGGTACATTGGATTAACCTTTTTGCTTATTTAGTTAACTGTGAGCTCATTTCTTTTTTTTTCTTCTAAGTTTAAAAAGCTCACTGTTGGTAGTTTAAGCTTGTTTTGAGCTTATTTCAGCTTTTTACTTAAAGGGCTTTCATAAAAGTTGCTTGTTATTAGTTATGAATAAGTTTAGCAATAAGAAAAACCAAAAAAATAATAATTGCAAAAAGTGCAAGAGGTGGGATTCGAACCTTGGACCTCCTGCAGCCCAAGCACATACAACACAACACGCCTAACCAACTGCCCTAGGGTCTTTTATCAGTCATATCTTTCACCCTTTTTTATTTAAGTACATTTTGGTCCTTTTAGCTTATATAAGCTTTTTAGCTTATCCCACAGCTTATTAATAAGCTTGTGGGACTTTTCAAATTTTTCTTAGCTTTCTGCTAGTGTAAAGTATTTCGAGAAAAATTTTCATAATTTTCCAAATTAGTTTAGTATTTTTAATAATTTAAATTAGTTTAATTAGTAATTAATTAATTAAAAAGTCAAAAAAATAATTTTCTTTTTCTAAAATTTTATTTTATCATTAGGATCTTAGAAAAGTAATTTTCATACCCGTAGGATTAATATTGCTCACGTTTCACTTTTTATTTAACGCGTTTACGTTATTTTTAATTTAAACGCGCGATTTTAAATTTAAATACGTTTTAGGTTAATTTGGTTTCACGTAATTCTTAATATAGCTTGTTTAAGTTGTTTTCATTCCTATTTTCTTAGTGTAATCACCCAATCTCTTAACCATTCAAATTCACTCGATCACAAAACGTTTTTAAAATACATTTTCACACCTCGCTGGGACATAAAGACCCGAGAAAACACTGTGCTCACGGGAGATCGTGCAGAAATGGTTTGACCAACTTAACCACATCCGTGGTTGACTTGCATTGACTGTTTTGGCATGCATCATTCATACCACATGGCTATAATGCCCAAACAAACATAAGTAGACTACTCCATGATTAAACTAAAGAAACAAGTAATAAACAAGTGAATGATTATCATTTACATAGCAAGAATGAAAGTATACCAATGTTACAGTTGTCGAACCAAGTTCAAACGAATTAAAACTTCACAATCACTGCTGCTCCATGCTTCTAGCAAGTGGTTATGGGGTTTAAGTATTACTAAACCTCCTTATGATTATTATGATATGATTTTTGATTGATGCCTTTTCCACTCCGATTTGGACACTATGTATAGGTGAAGAAGTGACCTAGGAACGACCCAGGTAAGCTATGATGGGCAAATTATCGGCCCTTTCATTGAAGTGTCTCATTAATGGAGAATCATAACTGACAGGGGAAGTACGCCGCACATTTACATAAGTCCGGCGGGCTTCTCTTTACTCCAAACCATGTGTTATTTCTTCTAAGTCTTTTGAGCCATTAATTCCTCGTCTCTTTCGTGTCTTTTCTTAGATCATTAGTCCTGCATGTTGATTGGCTCAGAAACGGTCAACAAAAGTCAACCAAGGAATTGGTCAACTAAAGTCAACAATCTAAGAGCTCAATGCACCAAGGAGAGTATAGAAATATTCCCGGGTCGTTTAAATCCCAGTGAGGTATGAATTGTGTCGAAAAACGAATATGAGATCAAGTGCTTATGAAACGGGAATGGGAAAGTGAATTAGATTTGAATTAAACTACGGGATTACAAATGGAATTTAAAATCAAACACTACAATTGATCACTGAAATACGTACACGTTTACAAATTTAAAATATACGTATACGTTAATAAAAACGTACACGTACAAAAATAAAAGT
>LBNU01030661.1:3733-13978 GCA_014162995.1 Artemisia annua | reverse complement strand
TCTAAGGAATTTCCTAACAAAATTCTTGCTACAAAAAGATTCATCAAGTGCTTTAAGTGAGTTTCCTTGATGCGTAACTATTAAAGATTGTTCATATTTTTCATATTCGGTAATAGTAAATTGTTCATATTGTTGAACAAGAAGATCAATTTTGTTATCCTTAACTTATGAATTTCCTTGATGAGTAACTATTAAAGATAGCCAAATTTCTTTAGCGGTTTTACACATAAAGACTCTTTCATATTCTTTCTTTGGTAAAGCAATGTAAAGCATCATTTTAACCTCATTATTTTTAGCAATCAATTTCTTTTGATCTTCATTGTGTTTGGTAAAAGAGCTATCCTCATCTTTACCATTTGTACCATCCTTAAAAGTAGCTATGTTATCACCTTCAATGATTATATACCATAGATCTATATCTTTTGACTTCACGTAAGTTTCAAAGAGGTTTTTCCAATATGTGAAACCATTAGCTTCAAATAGTGGTAGTCTTTGAATAGATTGGCATTCTTTGTAATTTTCAAAATCCATTGATCTCAAGTTTTAAAACACAATATATTTTAAAAGCTTGAGTAATGTAGCTCTTCATGCCAATTGTGGAAAACTAGAAGGGGGTTGAATAGTTTATCGGTTTTTAACTTTATTATCTTTTAAAACTTTACGTGTAATCAAAGATATAAACTAAAAGACAATATGTAATATGCAAGAATAAAGAAAGAAACGATCAAACCACAATACGATAGTTTATCGTGGTTCGGCTACAAGGACTTTTTTTCCTTGCCCTACTCCATGCCCCGAGTATCCAACTCGAGAGTTTCTTTCACTAGTCAACAAGCTCCTTTCACCGGCGGAGAAAACCTTACACGTCGCTTACACAAGATTACCGACACAAAGCTAGATGTCGAGTTCTTTTACAAGGGTACAACCACTCCCGTCACACTATGTATTTTAAGGCCTAAAATACTAACCGATCACTACTGAAAGTACACAATGAATTGATGTATAAACCTCACTAGTTTACACAAAACTAGGCTAACAAGACTAGCAACGTTATGTTGAGACTTGTAACTTTTGGGATGAACTTGTGATCTTCTTTGCTACAAAATATCTCACACAAATGAAATGTTAATGAGTTAGATGAATGTAATGAGAATGTATGTGTAAATTATAATGAGAAGTGATGAAGGATTTCTTGAGAATGGCTTGCTATTTATAGCCAACCAAGCCAGCAGGCTGGCGGATCCGGCGGAACCAAAACAAGGGTTCCGCCCTTGTATCTCCAGGGATCCGCCAGGTCTGACAGTCAAATAATCAAGAAATCTTTCCATATCTAGTAATGTCAAATCAAGATCCTTCAAGTCAACACACAATAGTTTGAGTAAGAATCTTTCCAAAATGTGTAAGAGATCTTATGGAAAGTCAACTTCTAGATTTAGAAATCTTTCCATAAATGCTCATGATGTCATGTTACATTTTCTATATTTAGAAATATGAAAATGTTATGTTTTATAAGAAATGTAAATGTAGCAAATGTTTATATGAAATAAAGTCTAGTTATGCAAGACTTAAACTATAATCATGCTTTGCTAAAAACTAAAGTTTACACTTTGTCGTTAACAAAACTTAGCAAAGATCGTAAAATATAAATAACGTTTTTAGGCGATATTTGTATTAACAACAGAGATAACAATAATGTAACTTATGATCATTTAGCTCTAGTATATCATATTAGTAGTTATAATGAAAAAATGATTATCTAGTTAGTATTGCGTATAATGTAGAGATAAAAATAGAGAAAAAATAGAGATTATTTGACGGGCTATGTGGAATAGACAGGTTTTAATATATTGGTTAAATGTTAGTTTGCGTTTGGTTAGTATGGTATACTAGTTTGATAAAAGTGATTATTTGAGTTATGTTACAGAAAAAATATTGTTTTGAAAAAGCAGGTTAAGACATTATGTAAGGTTTAATTAGGGAATAATAAGTTTAGTTTCTAATTAATGTTTATTGAAAGTGCTTAATGTTTATTGAAAAAGCAGGTTATGATATAATAAACTTATATATTTGATTTCGGCTTATATTTGTTATGTGAAAGTGATTATGCAATTAATTAATCAACAAACTTATTTGATTTCGGCTTATATTTCATAAGCTTCAATTTTCCGGCTTATATTTGTTATGTGAAAGTGATTATGCATGCATATGTTAATTTGTTCATGAATTTATATATGTTATTCAATTTGTACTTTTACAGATGGCAGCAGTCGCACGCGGTCACGGTGGTGACGGTGTCGGTGACCGACCACCCCCTTTTCGTCAGATTGAGAGCGGTAACCGTGGTAAGAATTTTTAAAAGAAACTTAAACTTGATCATTTATATTTGGTTACTTGTTATTTTATGACGTTTTCACTCACTTCAATTTGCAGGAACTGACCCCCGAAGGGGCAGAGGCAAGGGCAGGGGCAATGAAGGGAGGGGTGGTGGCGATAGGACGGATGTGCGTAGATCCACCAAGAACGTAGCCCTGAAGAATGTCGTGCGTGATTTCGGCCCGCAGCCTATTGATTTTGACTACAATGATCAGGGGACATTCATTCATGTCGGCGACAACACTAAGTGGTTCAGTAACTACTGTGGTGAGCTGATTAGGGAGTTCCCGCTGTGGTACGAGTCCTGGTACAAAATCGAAGAGGAAAAGAAGGCGCGTGTCATACCTCAACTCTCGGTAAGTTATTTCATTTTCCTTTTATATTGTTTTGTTATCGTGTTTATATATTTTAATGTGTATTTTTATTTAAATTTGATAATTTTTTTAAATTTATTTTAGTTATATTTGATTGCAGCAAATGTTTGATCTGAAGTCCCACCAGCGTACACCCAGGTAGAAGACCATCAAAGACGGCATCAACGATTANTGTTATCGTGTTTATATATTTTAATGTGTATTTTTATTTAAATTTGATAATTTTTTTAAATTTATTTTAGTTATATTTGATTGCAGCAAATGTTTGATCTGAAGTCCCACCAGCGTACACCCAGGTAGAAGACCATCAAAGACGGCATCAACGATTATCTCGCAGGTAGCTACAGGGACAACAAGCACGACGTCAAGCGAGATCACTGGACTATACCAGGTGGGGCTGAGAAGGTGGATGAGATATGAAGGTAAATTTTTTATTTTTGTTAATCTTTTGATATTTGTCAATTTTTTTAATATGTTAGCAATTGATATATGTTAATTTTCTACTTTTGTTACTATGTGTTAGGAACCCTCCTCCTAACATGGAGCAGTCTATGTGGGAGAAGCATATTGAGCTCTACCTCAGTGACAAGCACGCCAAGAGGGCCAAAATCAACAAGGAAAACAGGCAGAAGAACAAGAACACTAGCCGCCACGGATCTCGGTCATTGGCCGCATCTCACCACGAATACGTAAGACACATTATGATTATTTTACATATTGCTCATTATATATGGTGTTTGATTTGTCGTTTTTAATTTGTTTTACCTTATATGCATGTGTAAATATATATACAGTTTCAGAGGAGTGAGAACGTCAGTACCCCTCCCTCATACAGAGCTTTTACGACCAGCGTTGCAAGAAAGGTGTATGGTTGAAGGACGAGGCTCGTGTTCAATACGTAAGTACCGTTTTATTTTTATTTATTTTATTTTATTTTATTTCTTTTATTTTATATTATTTGTTTTTTACTTTATTTTTATTTTATATTAATTTTATCATTTTCTTTCAACTACATAGGAAGAGATGTGTGCATTGCGGGATCTGGGAGCTAACACGCCTATTGGGATAGCCTACACAGAGGAAGAGATACTTGCAAAGGTTTTAAAGGGCAAGCAGTGGGGGTATATAGCCGGTAGCGGTAGGGTGTTAGCAGGTATTGGCAAGACAAGGTTACCCATGCCGCCAGCTTCCGATTCGTACACCACACCCGAGATTGACAAGATGTTAGCCGAAAAAGATAAGAAGATCAAAGAAGTTGAAGAAGAATCTAAGCAAACTAAGCTCCAACTCAATGCAATTATGAAAGTAATACGGACAAACCCCGATCTGTGGTCCTAGTTGATGAGCCAGATAGAGTCTCAAACCGAGGTAGGCTCGGGTAGTGGGACTTGCGTAGGCGAGGCAGGATCGGGGAGTGGGAGTGGCAGTGGGAGTGGCTCGGGGAGTGGCGAGGCAGACTTGGGGAGTGGCGACGCAGGCTTGGGGAGTGGCAAGGCAGGCTTGGGAACCGACAGTTATTTCGATGATGACGAGGGGCAGTGAGGTATATTTGAATGGGTTATTTTGTACATGTTAACATTTTCTCCGTCCTTATGCTTGATCCTCATCCGTATGTTGTACACTTTAACACTTAACACCTTGACTTTGTTCATCCGTATGCTATTGACTCATCCATAGGTTATTACTGTAAACTTTAACATTTTGGCAACTTGAACATTACGGATATAGCAGGTTTTATGCTATTGGCAGCTTGATAATGCCCATTTTGTAGAATTTGAAACGTTTTAATGTATTTGAGGGTGTTTAACGATTATATATAAGTGTTTTAGCCGTTACAAGTTGTTTTAGGATATTGGCATGTTGGTATAGAGCTTTGGATTGTGTATACAGGTTTGGATTGTGTAGATTTTTTCCGGAAAAATTTCCGGAAAAATCTGGAAAACGGCTGCTATGCAGGTTGGTGCAGCCTGCATATACATAAAATACCGACGACATGTGATTTAATTTTGACTTTCATGTTTGACTTTTTTGACTTTTTATGTTTGACCTTTTAAATCTCGACGACATGGCGTCGGCACATTAAAACATTGACTATTTGATATTTTATAACCCCGACGAAACGGCGTCGGTATTTTAAGGCATTGACCGTTTGACTTGTTGACTATTTGACCGATTAGTTAATTATTTTTGCTAATTATAACTAAAATACCGACGAAAAGACGTCGGCATATTATTTATCGAACAACGTTTTCATTTGACTGAAAATGGCTGTGGGCCCCACCTCAGAGTCGGAAAATGACATCGGCACAGTAAGTCCCGACGGGGCATTGTCGACTAACGCCGACCGACTAAGTTTAGTCGGCATCAACTAAATGCCGACGTCATGATGTCGGCATTGTCGAAAAAAATTCGTCTGCACAAGTCCTGTTTGTACTAGTGTAATAGGGGTGTGTTTCTGTACATACTTTCATTGTATGTACTTTATCAAACTTTCAATATTAATAAAAGATAGTACTAGCTATTCTATCTATAATTAATTAAAAATGATATAATGAGGTGGATATGTATTTAACTTTGTAAGGTTCAATGCATTGTGAGGGTTTTGTATAAGTAGTTGGACGTTGACATGGCAGTGAGTTGACATTGTATTGAACTCTACATTATACTATGCATTGTGGATGCCCTAAACAAACACCAATTATATGGTGGTATGTGGGTCATACCATATATATTGGTCATATCTTACAATTATTTAATTGTATTTCGTATGAGATTAACCTGCTACCAAGTTCAGTCGGTTGTGAAGATTTTATATGCAAGAGGTCAATGATGATGTGGCAATATATTACACTTTTAAGTGCTCACTAGATTGGAGATGCTCTAATACTAAAACTTGCTAGTGATCTGATTATATATAGAAAATGGAGAGCGTCCTTAAATTAACTTACATCGGTGTTTGGGATTGCCTTTGCTGAACATATTAGGGTGGTGGCAATGGTCTTCGGTTTGGTGCGGCAAGACTTGATCCCGAGCGGCAACGCCATTGCCTATGGTGCGGCATGGGTGCGGTTTGGTGAGGCACGGCAAAGATTGCCGAAGAGGCATGGAATATAGACGTTGGTTTTTGAACGTTGGGGAGCGTTTTTTGTGACCGTTGGTATTAAACAAAAACAAAAGAAATCCTTTATAAATCACCTACAATTCACACAAACAATTTACATATTTTCACACAAACAATTCACATATTTTCACACAAACAATCTTTTTTACCATGTCTTCATCCTCCTCTTCTTCATCCGAGGACGAGTTAATTATTCCCGCCGATTCGTCCGAACTATTGTTATCCGGTAGTACCCTATCAACCTATTTAGCCGTGTACGATTCCATTGAAGACGCGGCAAGCTCTACCGAAACTCAGGAGTTTGTCACCCATTTTCGTGAAAAAGCTTTACAAACTCTAATGAATGACTATTTCGTCGAACGACCAAAGTTTCCCGGCCATGTTTTTGTGATAGGTTTCATATGAATAAAAGCTTGTTTTAAGAATTGTTGGTGATGTTGAAGCGAATTTCGCATGGTTTCAAGAGGGCCAAGACGAGAGGGGAAATAAAGTTTCACGGCGTTACAAAAATGCACATCGGCCATTCGGCAACTCGCAACGGGTGAACCTCCGGATAGATTTGATGACTATTTAAACATGGCACGAAGAACGTCAGGTTATTTTTTTTATAAAGTTTTCGTTATTTTTTTTAATAAAGTATTCGTTTTTTTTTAATAAAGTTTTCTTTATTTTCTTTTTATAAAGTTTTCGTTATTTNAGAAAAACATCACATTCCTGGAATGCTTGGTAACATTGATTGTACACATTTCATTTGGCGAAATTGTCCTAGAAATTTGAAAGGCCAATATAAGAGAGGTGATCACCAATACCCGACTATTATGCTTGAATCCGTCGCTTCAAATGATTTGTGGATTTGGCATTCGTTTTTTGGTCCTCCCAGTGCAAACAACGATATCAATGTTTTGAATCAGTCTCCACTGTATCTTACGGAGCAAAATGGAACGGCGCCAAACAGTTCATTTTCTATAAATGGACGGCTTTACAAACGTGGATATTATCTTACTGATGGAATCTATCCTACGTATTCAACGTTTGTTAAAGCATATAAGTATCCGATTGACCGGAAGGAAAAGAGATTCAAGAAGCTACAAGAGTCTGCAAGAAAGGATGTCGAACAAGCTTTTGGTCGTCTTAAAGCAAAATGGATAATTCTCAATCGTCCTCTCCGGGCTATGTCGGTCGGAAAGATTCGACAACTCGTTTATACGTGTATTATATTTCACAATATGATTTTAAAAGACGACTATGTGGCAATATCACCGGTTCATATAATGGATCAGCCGGTCGCGCCAGTTTATGACGAGAGTGTACTACCGGAGTTACTCGACGAAGATATCCACTGCCGTCTCCAATATGATCTTACGGAGCACGTAGAGGCTCAAGACTTACCATACCTCGATGACTAGTGATTTCCTTTTTTTTAATAATTTTTATGTAATTTTCTTTTAATTATTAATAAAATATTATATTTTTATTAAATTGTTTAATATAATTATGAATATAAAAAATGAAAAAATAAAATTAGGTGAGGCATGGGATCATGGTTGCCACTTAAAAAGTATGGTGAGTCATGAATAAGGTGGAATGATATTATTGGTGGGTGGTGAGGCATGAATGAGGTATGAGATCATGACTGCCACCACCCTTACGCCTGCAAGATCTGCCTTTCCAAATTTGCATTTTCTCCCGAAGAACCACTTTTTTTCCAAATGAAAGAATTTGATTAATCAGAACGCAATGCCTATTGGTCAAACTATTCAAGAAATCTGATTTTCATTTTCTTTATAAATGTATGATATGATATAGGCCATTTTGTGGAAACATACATCATACACATAAACATGAAATGCAATAGACATCATATGGTATATATGTGTATTGATTGTTTTTCGAAGTACGAATAGTTTATATGAGAAAACTAGGAAGATATTAGAAAAAACATCAATGAAAATCCTGGAGCAACAATGCCAATACTATACATGCATAGCACACCCAGGCTTGAAAAAACAACCTCCTAAATCGATGCTAGCTAGGATAAAACTGAAACCAAAGCACCAACTTGAACAATAAAAAAAGTATAAAACCTCAGTAAACTGCACTACGTCAAAGCGAAGGATGAATGCGTTGAAACTGTAGCTAAAAAGTGACATAAAAGCGCATGCATTTAAAAACATAAATAGGTAACACAGATTATAACTAAAAGGTACTTTTGCATAATTCTGTCTATCAGAATCTAAATCTCACTTTCAATAGCTAAAATGTTCATCTTGCTTCCTAATCTGAACCTTAGTGTGTAATCTGAACTTTATTGTGTGTTCATGGTTTTCACGTAATTATGTGACCAACTACTGCGTAAACTTAAGAAGCGGATAATAAATAGCCAAATAAAGATAAAAAAAAACTAGTGATTTCTATATATGTACTGATATGCTTGTAACAAGCTCCCTGTTTTGCTTTCAAAAGAAAAACAAACTCCATATTTTGTCCTTGATTGGTTTATTGCAAAGTGAGAGTTTAATACACTAAGAACATGATGACATAAAACACAAAAAACCCTTGTACTAATTTTAACAAATATCATAAAAACACATATAAAGTACATTACAAAACTCTCTGAAGCAAGATCATGATTATCATTATCCATATTCAAACTAGAATTGGTTCCTTAAATATATATAGAAAGAAAACTGAATACCATCCGAAAAAGAAAACTGAATACCATCCGAAACCATCTTCACAAATTATTCTCCTGTTTTCTACACAATAATATACATACACTAACTTTGTATTGATATATAGGTATGTTAACATATTACAATAGTATATGTGTGTTTGGATATCGGTATTTGCATGTATATTTAAACCTTTGTGTAGCAGACTAGCAGAGATCCACAAGGGATTTCATGACCTCTACCTGTGCAACAAGACACTTGATGTAATCAGCTGTTTCACTCATCAAAGAACATGAATCCATGGTTTCAGCACCAGGAACAATTTTCCTCAGCTTTAATTCTTGACTCGAGTACCTAAACGCATTAACATCTTGACTTTTAGGGTTAGGGTTTCTTCTCTTTGAAGCCACCTTAGCATGATCAGCCCTTTTTTTATTCCTTAGCAACAAACCGCGATTTCTTGATCGATTTCTGATCTTCCATAACAACGCACGGCTCCACGCTCTTTCTGGTCCAGCGACAGAAGCCATGGCGGTGTATGTGCTATCTTGACTCGACGAGATCTTTGAAACATGTTTTTGTGTTCATTATGAGGTGAACTTTTTGTGGCGTTTATATTGTTTAGAGCATGAACGAATCTATTGGCGAATTGATTCTTGAAATGATCAATAGGGTTTATTGATGGAGACATGATGAAGATAATGAATTAATGGATTGTGTATTAGGGTTTGCTGATAAAAAGGCAAAGTTTGAGGATTAAAGATTTTGTTTCTGACACAAAGGGGTCCTCAAGGAGGACAAACTTCAAGAAAACTGAAGTTTCTGACACAAAATCTAAATATATGTCAAGAGGGAGAGAGATATGTGGTTATGAAGCACAAACATGTGATGGGATAAAAAGAAGAATATATGAAGTGGGAAATAGACTTTGTGAGAAATGAAACTTAAGGTGACTTAAGTAGCATAAAATATTTCATATTTTTTAGTTTTTAGGCTTTTGACAAGGGAAATAAATTTTTGGCTATGTTTGGCAAAAGTAGCAGTGAGCTGTGAGCAGTAGCTGTGAGCAGTAGCCAAAAAAGCTCACAGCTTCATAAAGAAGCATTGGGAAAATGAGCTTTCCTAAAAAATAGCAAAGCCCACAGCTCTCATGCCAAACGAACACTAAAAATAAAAAAGCTCATTGTTCACCGCTCATTGCCCAAAAAAGCTCCAAAAAGCTTTGTGACAAACATAGTTATCTCTAAAAAAAATGTTAAAAACTTAAAAGAAAACGTGTTTATTACTTTTTTTTATATATATTTGCTATTTATAAATAGTGTTTAGGTAGCAATGTATAAATTTATGTTTTCAAACTTTTAGTTGAAAATGTAAAAGGTGAGTTTTTATTTTTGTGGGAAGTTTTTTTAAAAGAATATTATTTGAACGCGAAAGGAAAGAGTCGAGTTATTTGAGAAACCAAATAACTCTCACATACCAAGGGACAAATATGGACCCTTGATTTCATTATGATCAACGGTTGAGATCAAAACACTTTCAACTTAAAAAAAACACGGAGGGGCAATTAGGTAAAATAACATCACCAACAAAACAACACAATTCCGTCTCATTTCATTTCATAACACGCTCTCACCTAACACACACTAAAAACACACACAAGAAAACGGTTATCAATATCCAAGCCCTAATTCATCACCAGATCTAC
>LBNU01030660.1:5338-41304 GCA_014162995.1 Artemisia annua | reverse complement strand
GTTCCTACATGCAACTGTTCATCGAGTAGAAGGAAGCCAGCTATCGCAACGAACACAAGCACCAAAGGGTTGAATACTGCACTGAACAATGGGCCTCGCAGATGTACAGCTCCCATGACCAATATAACAGCTGCCATTGAACCTATTCCCTGTGACACATATAATTGAATCAACATATAATGTACTAGTAGTTAATCAGAAGACCGAGTTGATGATCAGCTCAGCGGGGCAAGGATAACTAATTACCTGGAAAATAACACACAACAGTCTAACATTCCAACCAAGTTTCCATTGACTCCAAGATCTCTCAGTAGAAACGACATACACAAGTGATTGTATGAAGCCGAACACACTGAACATAAATGAGTTCGTGTAATAACATGGATAATTTGCACTCATTTTACCCTGTATATTGAAGATTTATAATCAAACTATAATTATTAACATTTGAAAAGTTCAATAAGTAACTGAATATTCAAGTCTAATGAAATTATTCTTGGAACTCCTGACAAGTGAACTGAGGGTATAAACCTTGACGGAACCAAACCAGAAGGAATCGAACCACAATGGCAAAAGATATAAATCGATAACAATATAAACTAGTATGACCCCAAACTAGACCATGAACTAAATGCACAAGTGGATTTCACTTGATTTGTAAATTAAAAAGCTCCTTTTTATTTTCTTCAAGTTTGAGCTAATAAAGATAGCATTCGGCCGACTTCGCAGTATCCAGAATGTATCTGAGGCACGTGCAGTACCCACGATTTACTCCTCAAGTTATTTTGTGTTTAATGTAAATTTTTACAAGTAGATAAGTTTTCTTCTTATTCCTAAAATATAAATAAAGGGTAATTGCATGTTTATGATTTTACTTGCCACTTTTCTAACTTTGTTTAGCATATTAAAATTTTTTCTTTTTGGTAAATCATACTTTTGAATTTCGTATTCTTGGTGTGTCATACACCAATTGTGTGTACTACTTGACCATTATGCCCCTACCACTTACACACTCAAATTAATCACGGTAGGGGTAAAATGGTAAAAATGATACACACAATTGGTCTATGCTACAACAAGATCACGAAATTCAAAAGTATGATATACCAAAAAGAAATTTTTTTAATACACTACACAAAGTTAGAAAACATAGCAAGTAAGATACGTAAATAAGTAATTAGCCCTATAAATAAAGCTAAGGATATACTTTTCACACCAATTGCAGTGTTTCTGGTTAAAGACTTAAGGCGCTTCTCGTCTGTCCAAAACATCCTATCCCCCCCCCTACGTTCCTATTTTTTTGGTTACGTTTTTATTTTCCGATTTTTCATATATCTCTGAGTTAAGTAGCACTATAATACACCCTTATAAAGATAGGTTTTCAGTTATATTTTCTAAAATGTGAGCAATTTTCTTTTTCAACCATAAACTATTTATATAAAAGATATGCGACTATAAAGGACTTTTTATAATTTAAACTAATTTTCTATTAAGATATAAGTCCAAAGTTCTACGAAAACACAAACGTTAACATTTATTATGGCACCATAAGATTCTCCTCACGGTGTTAAATCTTGAAAAAATTCCTTAAAATTTTATGATTTTTTGTTAAAATGCACTTAGTGCAAAAAAATGGTGCTAAAAAGCTATGTTCAGTTAGCTCATTTAGGTCTCTTAAAAATATTGTGTACTTGGTATTGAGTCCTCAAGACGCGCCGAAAACATACTGAATCTTTGAGTCTTATTAATGCCTTACTTTTACTGAACTAAGTTTATGATCGAGTGTGACATTAATAAGTCTATGATATTTTCTACTGTATACTATCTGGAGATCACAATCTGAACTTGGTTTGGTTTGATTCACATTTTGACCTAGAAAAGTAGTCAACCCGAGGACCAACCTAGATGTACACTAAGAAAACCACTTGGACTATTTCGGGTACCCTCCCTGATCTAAGGTGAGACTGGCTAATGAGTTTTACATACAATTGTGTGCAAGAGAATTTACCTGAAGGTTAAAATAAAGGGAAATAGCAAGCGTATAAGCCAGTGCCAATACAGCACCCATGATTTGATGAGAAGATGTCTTGTGTGATGTTGCCACATGTCCATCCATGCGTTGGCCTCCATGCAAAATGTTGAAATGGGTTGACAAAAAGTTGAGTGGTTGACCTTTGTAGAAAGTAAGAAGCATCGCCCCTCCAACAGCGACTAAAGTTCCAACAACCTTTGCTTTTCCTGTGATTTTACCTATGCTAACCTTCTCCATCCTTAAAGCCATAATTTATTAGTTGCATGTTACACTATAAATATACGTATCTCGTATAAAAATAAAGTTACTTTTATTTTATTTTATTTATTTACTCCGTATTTATTATTTTTTTTGTAAAAATGGATAATTTATCCGTTTTTAATTATGTCAGGGCTCTAAGAGGGATAAATGAAGCTCAAAATCGATTCTAGGACCATGCAAGATGCTTGGAGTCAACTCGATGGCAATGAAAACATGGGCTCGAGTTACTTGAAAACTTATTATACTCATTACCCTTGGATTGCCACCCTATTACTCGCATATCATAAACGGGTATGGGTACGAATGTCATAAACGTGATTGGGCAAGGGTAATTCTCCTAATGGGCAGCTCTCCGGATTTTGCATACGTCCTTTAACATGTCAGGTTTTGAATTTTTTTTAATTATATTAAAATGAAAAAGAAATTTAATGTTTATAGGGTGTTTCGAATTCTTACGGAAGTATAACTATTTCCCAAAAGGGAAAAGTGTCATATAAGAGTAATCTAGTTTTATCATTGTTTCAAAAAAGTCACTCATACTTTATTTCAATTATAATAAAAACCACTTAAGTTTCAAAATTGTTTTACTATAGTCGCTCAAAGTTATTTTCAAAATATCGTCCAAATTTAGTGAATTTTATAAACAAATTGAAAAGAAAAAAAAATCTTTTAGGTTTGTCTTCAATGTGTTTAGGTAGACATCAATCACTTGTACCTTGAATAATAACCACCCTTTAAATTTAACTTCTTCCAACTAATTTTATATGTTAAAAAATAATAACCAGGTAAAATAGTTTTTGTCCCTTTTGTTAAACAAATGTCCAAAATTTTCACAATTTTAGAAGAGTATTTAAACTCGAATGATCTATGTAATAAAAGGATAAATCACACAAAAAAGTATCATGCTTAAGGTTAATTTGAATGTTAATTACTTAACTTTTTTTTCCTCAATTTAAACTATCAAAGTTATTTTTGTGTGCAATGCAAGGTTTTTAGACTTTTCAACAGCGATCACTGGTCATAATTTTAGCCAAACGACTTTTAAATGCTCAACTACAGCGATGCATCATATCAATTTTGCTGAGAAAATGACCGATAACAATTTTTGAAAGGTCGAAAAACCTTACATTGCACAAAAATAACTTTGTTACCTTAAATTGAGAAAAATAGAGTTGAATACCTAATATTTAGATTTGACGTTAAGTGTGATACCTTTTTATACGATTTGCACATAATAAAACTTGAGTAATTTTTGTAACTAAAACAAAGTTTGAGTGACTTTAGTGGAACAATATGGTAACTTTGTTATCATTTTATGAATTTAACCTCTTCGCAAATGTTAGCTTTTTTAGAGGGTTTGTTTAGGATTCTTACTAAATTGTTTGTAATCTTTTATATGATAAGAGAAAAATGTTTTGTGCCAATTAATTATCTTATTAACTAATAGGAAAGCTAAATTTTAAAATCGAGGTCTCCTATTGGTCTATAAAGGTCAAAATTTGCTTCTATTTGGTCAAACCTATCTAATTTCGTCGAATAAAATAAATGTGTATAAAAACGTAAAAACAAAAGAAGGGGTAATTAATAAAACTTTAATTAAATATTAAATAAATTATATGAAGTTAAGTATAAACTAGTTAGTTTTCATGTATTTAAAATAATTTTATAAAATAAACAAATACCCCTTTAGACTTTATACCCCTTAGACTTATGCGTTGTTTGTTTGTTAAGAGACTTTGAGTCTGAATCTGATTCACACATCCGAATCTGAATCTGTGTCAGAAAAGTTTTAATCCGAATAAAATAATGTGTATTTTTTTTCTTTAAGCCTAAATATGTACAAGATATTAATCGATATTAATACAATAATACATAATGAAAAAATTACGGAAAAATTTGTGCGTGCACGAGAATTATAACTATTTCCGTTAAAGAGGGTGTTTAAGATTCTTACAAAAGTGTCTAACTTATCTGTTTTTGTAAATATAGAGAGGTCTTGGTGTTATTGCACATATTTATATGTTTTGTTGTAAAGTAAAGAACAATTTAATATTACACAATCCAAACATAATTACGAAAGTATTGTTGTAATATTGGTACTAAACAAGTGTGGTTAAAAACAATACCCGAACATAACAGCTACAATGAAGGTGACAGGTGGAACAAGATTGGTAAAAGCAGCAGTAAATGTTGGTGATGTTAGAACCAAGCTTTGAGCAAATAGATTTTGTGACAGCGGACCCCTACATTGTCAATTGAACCATGAAAAAGTAGTTATACGAGGATCACCAAATTTAGATTAACACCTCAAATTTATATAAACTATGTTTTAAATTTATTTCTTCATTGATAATTTGAATTAATTATGATATGAAACAATTAATGATATTGAATCTATATAGTACAACTATAAATCATCTTGTCATTATATGTAATGTAACACATATATAAAATACAAGCTTGAGGACATACCCGAAAGTGACACATATAAAAACTTGGAAGAGAATTTTCCATGTCAACTTCGGCCTTTTGTTTCTGCAACATTTTCATAAAAAGTAAAAAACCACTTAGGATAACCTATTGAAAATATATCATATTAAAACAAAAGTTTTATAGTATATATGAAACTTTTAAACCTTCTAATTCTATGTATCGATTTTTTATTTTTTATCTTCACTATTATATTTACTAAATCACCTGATTACGAAATGTGACAAGACTTATTCATTAACAAGTCGGGCGTTGGTCCGCCGCGTTGCGGCGGGGCATCGAAGTTGGGCATATTTTGGTATTGTAATGTATCGATTTTTTTTTAAGGTTTATGGATTTTGTTTTGTATATGTTTTTGAAGTTTTAAGTCTTATGGGTTTTCATTGTATTTAAATAATCTAGTCATTTTGTATATGTTTTGCTAACTTTTTTTTCTAAGTTTTATGAAAGTTTTTTAAGTTTGCAATACCATTTTTTTTCCAAGTTGTTTTTTTTTGTTAAAAGGCATTTTCTTTTTATAATGTGATAGT
This sequence comes from Artemisia annua, assembly GCA_014162995.1. Taxonomy (NCBI): domain Eukaryota; kingdom Viridiplantae; phylum Streptophyta; class Magnoliopsida; order Asterales; family Asteraceae; genus Artemisia; species Artemisia annua. The sequence goes on along the minus strand of LBNU01030660.1, from coordinate 35,991 downwards.
TTTTTGCATGGGGTAGTGGAGAAGGTTCTAATAAGTTTTTTGTGTGTCTCGAGGTACTACTCTTTGTTCTTAGTCTTTAAAATCTTGAGTTTGTGTTCATTTGTACGTATGACATATAGTTTTAGATCAGTATCACATCATAAGTAGTCTGTCATAACTACACTGGCCTCTGTATTTGTCATAATAAGGCTAAGATATTGGGCTGGACAAAAGCAATGGGCTTACCGAGAATCCAGATTCAAAACGACAAATGGCGTGTCGTTTTCGACGCTGTATATTAGATATAGTAATAAAATTATTATCACTCATTCCATTTGTTTAAAAGGTTTGATAAACATAATAGAAATATAAAAAGTTAATCTTAATTAATTGAAATAGAAAGTTTTATACACGTAAAATATTTTTTGTCAAGTTGGATACATCTCCAAGTGATTATCTCAAAAAATAAAGACAAAAATAACATAGGTGATGATTTTGACATTTGATGATCGACACATTATTTGGGTTAGTGGTTTATGTGGAATCTTACTTTAGCGTTTGATTTATGCATGGGCTCAATTTGAGAGAAATTTGTACAATTTCATATAAAACTTTATATAATAAAACAAAACCCAAAGTGGGGACTTTTTCATTTCAAAAAACTCAACCTTCCCTTATTAAGTAATAATTTTTTAATTTGATTTTCTTTTTTGGATTTTGAAAAATAATTAAACCTAATTATTTCCTAATTTGTCTAAAAAATTAGGGAAAAACGTTTTTGTAATCACATCTCAAGAAAAACTGAAAATACACATGGGCCTTAATGCTATTTTTCATAATTGCAAGCGAAAAACGTAATTTAGAAAGAAAAAAATGGACTCCTATTCCGGTCATCACTAACACATTCATCCCTACATTCCCTTTTCACAAGCTTTGCTTCCATATCTCACCCAAAGAAAACAACGACCAACAAAAAAAACCTAAGTGGACATCCTACAATATGATTAATCAGAGGTTTGTTTTATATCAATGCATTCAGGTTTTATTTATCATATGCTAATTGATTTATGTATTGATTTAGGGTTTTTTGTAATTTTTTTGGTAAATATTAGATCTTTATGAAAAACGTAAATGCATTTTAATCAGTTTTGGGGTTGTTTGCTATAAAGGTATGTGCTTTTTTGTGGGTTTGAGTGTTTCCACGGTTAATTAACAAACCCTGCTGCTCTTTTAAGACAGTTATTCGAGGGATATACTTGAAGACTGCAATGAATTTTAGTTTAACCTCTTTAGAGTTTAAGAATCATGAATACACCCGCTATTTGTTAAGATTATATTTTTCTTTATGTTGGAGTTGTCTATCTTGATGTTGATGCAATCGTGGTCAACAATATTGATGTTTTATTCAAGTGTGGAAAATTTTGTGCAAACTTAAAAGCATACTCAACTCAGGTGTTATGGTAGTTGAACCTTCTGAAGAACTATTTAACGACAAGGTGAGCAATGTGACCACATTGAACTCTTACGCCGGAGGTACATCGCTCCTGTGATCTATCACATCTTAGTCTATTATGTTTACCGCTTGAAACAGTTTATACATAATAACTTCAAGTTTGCTTACCAGAAAACAAAATTACCACGTGTAATTGTTTTTCAGATGGCTAGAAAGAGTGTTCACACACTTTTGATGGGCTGCATGGAAGCTTCTCTAGGAAGTAGTTATGCGAATTATAAGTTCTCGGTCTTGATTGATATATAAAGTAAGTTCCATTGTTAATTGCTTTCGAATCTTGATAACTTTGTTACTATTGCAGGTTGCATGCTCGGTGTTTACCACGCCTAAACTTCAAGAAATAAGTACAACTTCTTTTGAAATTATTTCATATATAACAGAAGATCTCATCGCTCCACATGGTAAGCAATATTTTCTTAAATGTTTTGTTTGTTATGGATCCATCGAATTATCAAAACATACTACTGGTTAAGTTTTCCATAAACAATCATTGTTATTGCAATATTGCTATTTGTAAACAAAGATAGTAGCTTTCCACTTCAATTAATAATTACAGTAACATTTTCTCTCGCTATGAAGTTTACACTAACTACAATAAAATGTGAATTCTCTTATATGCAGCCATTACACTTTGATGTGTATGAAGATGTGAAAACAATTACGACCGAAAACATGTACATACAAAAAAACAGGACCACGAGGCTTTTATTAATCAACTTCTCGTGGAACTTGATGGGTAACTCTCAGAGCTCTTCAAACAAATCGATCAATACAAAAAACTCCCCAAGGTAATTGTTTCGTGGAACTTGGGCTACTAAAGGCTGTTAGCGTTTGATCCAAAGGATCGACCAACTACAGAACAGGTATGTTATATGTCCATTTAGAGTAATTTTGCATAAAGCTCATGTTCACTTCCAATAAGCTATTAAGTACTAATCACAGAGAGAATGTCGGGGTCATGTAGGACCTATAAGGTGTAGGCACTAGGCACTGGTGGCGTATGAATATTTTGAGTGCTATTTACAACACATGTAATAAGTATGAAATCAAGGTTTCTTCAAGTCTATATTATTGTTTGCCAAATCCTTATACTTGGGGTCGTGTTTTTGACCATATCCCTTAAGTCCTTAACTAATTATCACTCTACAATTATTAGCAGTTCACCCAAAATGAATGAATATATCGAACATTACCCAAAATGAATGAATAGATCGAAAGTTACAGGCTGAAAATGAATGAAAAGAATAGTTATAATCTTGAAGATTAAACTAAAATTGTGTGCCCATGTGAACAAAATAGGAGGCAAGACGACTCCACAAATTTGTTAATGATTTTAGTAGTTACTTACAGTCTTACACTATGTATGTGTCTTTCGCTGGGATGTCATATGTATTGTTAATTACTTAGACCGAATATTGAAGTGTATCTCGCATGGTTTCAGTAAATTGGAAATGTAAGTCAGTAAGTGTATAACCTTCTTTTTCCAAAAAAAGTATTTAATGGTTTGTACCCATAAACTTGTGAGTGGGTTGATGTAGGTTATGCTTTATTTCTAACAGGAAAAATGATCATCTTCAAGAGAAAAAATACTGCAGTGCTTCTCAGCAGAGTAATCGTCTCAGTTTTTGGATCTATAGTCTTATCATCTCTCAAACTTATGACCAAAATATGGCCCAACACGAATTTTTTATAAATTTCCAAGGTACGTAGTTGCTGATCTGATGGTTGTAAATGAGTGGTTGTTGCTTAAGTTCCAATAGGTATCACTTTACGCATCTTACTTTTTTGTTTCATTTTCCATGTTACTATTATGTTGCATCTCATTAATTTGGCTACATTTAGCAATTTGTGCTGACAGTAACTACTTTTAGGGGTTGTTTGGAATTTTTATTGAAAGTTCGTATATCAGCTGTTTCGAATTAGTTATTAAAATGAATACTTTAAGGGGTTGTTTGGGATCGTATTAGATTAGTACTTCGTTCATTATCAGTACTCATATTAGATTAGTATTATCAGTACCCATTTCACAACCCGCTTGACCATTTTAAGGATTATACGTGTGTTATAAAACAAGAATCTAACCCTAAAATAATTCATAGCTTTGGTAACTATATTTTTTAGCGTCACGATGATGAGTTTATTACTAAATCTTTAAGTACGCAGAACACGAGACTAAAACCCTTTGAAGTTGTGAATTTTAGTCATAGTTTAGTCAAAGCAATGTTAAAGATGTAGATAAAGACAATTAGGAAAAAATATCCGACACTGAAACAAAAAGGAGGCTCGAGTGCAACACCCGATATGGAATATGAGAAACAAGGATATAAAGTTCCAGGTCCTAGAAGAGGATCTGATTATTCAGCAAGCTTACCCCCTTGAATTTTATCATTACTATAACTACTTGATTTTAGATTATTTTATCTTTACATATGCGATGAGACGAACATGAGATGTATATATAAAACATGGAGGAAAGTGAACACATTATTATTTTCTTAAAAGTATAACCTTCTTAAATTTACATTCTCCCAACACATCAGATGGCTCAAAAAACATCAAAATCTGATCTTTATTACATTGATATCAACATCCTCCTTTCAAGTTTATATGTTGGTCAGTGTCACCAGTAGGTTGTTGAGGTTGATCTCTTTTTGATAAGTATCTAGCCCTTTCTCCCCTTTTATATTTTTGTGAATTATGCTATTTCATGAATAGCAAAAACTTAATGAATCAATTTCTGTGTAAATTTAGGTTAACAGAAAGAAGTTGAAATTAAAGTTCGCTGAAGTAAGCTTTAAGTGATTCTTTGTATCTTTAGTTGTTATAGTTTTCAATTAGTGTATTTTGTAATATAGACTTCCATGTTTACCACTTTTGGCGATGGTCTGCAGCTGAAGAAGTTTAGATGTATATGATGTATATTATGTATGCTATATTAAGTGTATATGATGTAACTTACATCATCTTTTACTATCATGTATTGGAATAACTGTCTACACAATACAGTCCAAAACCACAAAACGACACAAACAATATCCCGACAAAAGAAAAAGAAAAAAACATAACCAAAAATCTCTGCCGCAACACATCGGTGCCGTCAACTTTAAAAAATAAGTAAAAATGCTTTTGAAACAAAAGAAATAAATTATCGATATACTAACACAATATGCGGAAGCTAAATTTTATACATAAAGATGACCATGCCTATGAAAATATCATATACATAAGCTATTTGTTTTTTAATATATAAAAATATATTATTGAAAATTTTAGAAAAGACCTCGCGCGTACGCGGGTATTATAACTAGTAAAAGTTAAAACACTATGTACATTAACTAAAATAGTTGTTTTAATAAAATTAATTGGATGTTTAAATAAACTTATGTGTTAACCTCGTTATTCTTAAAGATTCATCTTATTTTACCACCTCCAAAATGAGCCCATGCAATTATTTGTTATGAAGATTATTATAAAGATTATATTACTAACACATAATGCTTAATAATAACTAGTTTGTTAGTAAAAAAAACTAATATACACTACTAAATTATATTATTCTTCATACTTAAAAAAATTGATTTGAGATTCATTTTTCTATCAAAGGTTATCCAGTTGGCAGTTGAGTAATATGCCACGTAGCCGTAACATGCTAGCTCGACAGGATTACTTAAAACAACTCAATTCGACTATTCAAACAAAAATTTGTAATTAAGGTTAATATGTTATACATTTTTTTTAACGAAGTTGATGTGTTATACATTCTTATTGCATTTTGCGCTAAAGTAAAATAACATTAACAAAATGGGAGATAAAAATCACCTTTTAATGATGAGAGCAAGAGGAAGAATGAGAACCGAAGAAATTAAATAGCGATAGGTGATCAAAATGCTCACACGCATTCCATCATTTGAAGCTACCTTGTAAGAAATACTAAGTGCTGCATTCATCAATTGATATGCAATAATCATCAATGTTGCCTTCAAACTTTGGACTTTATTCTGAACCAAGTGCCAAAATGTAGATGCTCCCATATTGACCTTTTTATCCAATTAATGATTTCTGAAAAATATGCAAAGCTTTGACTCTATTTTTATAGCTTTATAAGATTGTTAAGGCACCGAAACATTTAATTTTTCTCATTTTCCTCACGTAATAAATGCGTAAAACATATGACAAATGAGCATAGTTAGTTAATAAGTTTGCATTTACTTATATTAGACGGTTGACAAATGTTTTGTCTCAAACTCAACTTTTCCATAAAAAACCAAACTCTTATTTGTGTCACACTGTTAGTATTTAGTAACTCGATTTTTGTATATGATGCATATTTATGAGCGAAGATATATATGAATGAGTTCTACTTAAAATTGTCCTGGTTGAGTTTAAACTTTAAAGTTTAAACATTGGTTTCTTTTGAATATTTGGGACGAATAAATTTAGTCAAAATATTTATAAACAGGTTCTGTCAACATTGACTGAGTGAAGTTGATCCGTTGATTTATTTTGATATATAAAAACATATTTAAAATAATTTCAATCATTAAAGTTATAAAAATTACCTGCTTGAATGCTTGAAATCCACTTCTTTTGTAGTATATATTGGAGTATTACTAGCATTGTACCTGCGCAAAGCAGTGAGATATCAATACGTTGTTTTTGTGATATCTTTGATCCTTTTGCGGTATGCAATGATAGTTGACATATGACAGTTTACCGGTTTGATAGTTCTAAAAAAATAACTGCGCTTTTAAAATTTTGTAAAATATATTAATACAAATATAGATTTTCCTAATTATATTCATTTGAACTTGGTAAAAATTGAATGTATATGACAAAATTTAGAACTTTAAATTTGTATTATTGTAGGTTTGTAACATCCATTTTAATATTAAAATCTATTGTGTCACTAGTACACACTCTAATGCAATTAGTGTAGTGTAGTATTTAATTATATGAATCACTAAATATAGCAACATGTATAAGCTTAAAAAATTAAGCCTTCTATTTATTGAAGTCTCGAATACATCATNAACGTTGTTATTTGACAATCAAAAATACATTCTTCAATTATTTAAGGATGGAGGTATGTTTGATAACTTTTCATAATATAGGTAACGGTTAGAAGTGGCTATTTATAGCTTGTAATAAACAACGGGTTGTTAGTTTCTTACTCTTTTTTTTACTTATTTTCACTTAATAATGGAATTTAAATATTATGTTAACCAATTTCTTGAAAATATGACTAATGAGTTTTTTGTCTAATAATTTATCTTGGGATAATTCAAAAATAACCAAGTTGCCCAATCGATGGGGATTTTGACCTTTGATTTGAAAGTTCTTAAAATAGCCATACGCCCCAGTTGCCCAAAACATGTTGCCGCCATGGGACGCCATGTGTCGAAATTCTGGGCAACGCCTCCTTTTTTTGGGCAACTTGGGACACTTGGTGTCCCATGGGCGGCGACACGTTTTTGGGTAACCGCGCGTATGGCTAGTTCAAGAACTTTCAAATCTAAGGTCAAAACCCATCGATTGGGCAACTTAGTCATTTTTAAAATTGTCCCTTTATCTTAAAGTTATATATTACTCTTGTTTAAATGATGGTAATAGTGCAATGCATTTCATTGTATATAAATTTGTGATTAAACATTTTATGCAAGTCTCCTTACTTTTTAACATTTTATATAATATTCTATAGAAAACTTTGTATATTTAGTATTCACATCTGTCAGGTGAACTTAGGGCCCGTTTGGTATAGGGTATTTTGTGGGTTTGGATTTAAAGTAGGTTGAAAACCTTTGTTTGGTAGCAATTGTGGGTTTTGAAATTAGGCATCAACCCCTCCAACTCTACCATACACAAAAGTCATCCCCCCTCCTACTTTTCTACAACTTTTCTTTTTTTGTGGGCCCTTCTCACTCATTTCTCTCTATCTTTATTTAATTTTTTATTTTTTAATAATATATTTTAATTTTAATTTATATTTTAATATATTATATGTTTTTAAATATTATTTTATCTCTCCTAAATCAAATCAAAATCCAAATCCTAATCTACAACTTTAGGGCCCGTTTGGTTAGTGGGTTTTGGATTTGAATTTGGTATTTACGGTGAAAGTTGTTGTTTGTTATATGACTTTGGCATTTAAATAGTGGAGAGGGCCCACCAAAAATAAAAGTAGAGGGGGATGGTGGGTTTTCTCTCTCACATACTTTTATTACAACATATTACTCTTTCTCTCTCACACATATACAACTTTTTTTATTTTTAAATCAAATTTTATTATTAAATTAATATAATTTCTCTCTCCTAAACCTACATCAAAACCAAATCTAAATCTTATTCAAAACCCGCTTATAAACCAAACGGGCCCTTACACTCAAATCCAAATCCTAATCTAAACCCACCTACAAACCAAACGGGCCCTTAACTTTTAAGGTTATAAAGCAATTTCACTATTTTAAATTTACATATTTATTGCATGAAAATGCACATATAGCTTCGTTTTCATTAGTTTAATTTAGTTACTATGTATTTATTTTATTGTCATTAGGTTAGTTAAAGCATACAAAAAATCGTGCTAGTCTCTCATGCTAAAACACCCATTTTATTTAGTTGCTTTCTAGTTAGTTAGCTTAGATAACGTCACTTCTAGTGAACGACCCTTGCTTACCTAAAAACTATACACATTGATCGGATACACTGCTCGTTAGTGTTTAAGTTTATAGGTTAGTTCGGTAAATTATAAATTTAAAACTTGGTGAAACATTATAGACTATAAAAAGCACATCACAATTCTAATCCAAATAATATGCGGTGCTAAAGTCCTAAACAGTAAGCATTCCCGGACACCCGTAAATAGTAATAATCAATCCCAAACAGCCCTAAATTAGAAGCACTCCCAAACACCCAACAAATTAATATAATCTCAGATTCTCAGATAATAATTAATAATCACCTAAACAACAATAAATTAACTGATTTTCAATCACATATTCATTGTTAACCAAAATTAAACTCAAAAGCTGAAAATCCCAATAGTATGATCTTCAATCGGTTGGTTTGGTTTGGATGGTTCAGGTGTGCTTTCTCGATTTTGACCTGAACCGACTCAGCTGGTTTCCTACTTTAACAGATTGCATCTCAATAACTTAGTTGTTGAAGTACTGAGTCATAAAATGGATAAGCTATACCTTATTTTCTAGCAAGGGAATGCAATCGTGGTCTCACGTTAATCTCCAACTGAAGCTTGGTTGTTGATTTAGTCCCTTGATGATAAACATCTGTTGGAGCACGGGCAAATGAAAAAACCCAACCAAAACTAATGTGGCCTAAATCTCACGGAATCATTGGCACGACTTTTCCCCATTGGGCACATGAAATTACTAACCGTAGCCGGCTAGTTTCACTACAAGAAAAATCACTTTAGTGACAAAACAGCTTTCATCACTAACAGTATCAAAAATCGTCACTAAATTCTGTCAGTGACCAAGTCTAGTCGTCACTATAGCTCCGGCACTAATTCAGGTGACCAAAATAAAATTTGTCACAGATTAGTGACCAAAAATGTCGTCACTTATGGGTTAGAGTGACAACTGCTTTAAAACCAAAGTGACAAATATTTTGTCACAAATTTTCATTTTAGTGATGAGATAATTGTCACTAGCGAGTTTCAGTTAAAGAAGAAAATATTGTCACTTAATGGTATTAAGTATAAGCATCTTTATGACTGTTAGTGACGAATATTTTCGTCATAGTACTTATAGAGACGAAAATATGGTCACTGTTCTTTACTGGTAGTGACGAGAAAGTCGTCACAGACTGCTAAGTGTGACCAGATAGGTGGTCACTAAACATGAGCGTATAACAAAAATAAAAAATAATAATAATAACTAAATTTTTTTATTATACTCCGTATAATCGTATATGCAAATGAACTAAAATTTGTAGCAACGCAAGTCTAACATACTAAATTCATTCACAAATACAAATGTTACTCATAAAACCCAAATGCATGGTCGAAACTCTAACGCAAACCTGGCTAATGGTCTATCAAATTCAGCCAGTGTGTGATTTCTTCACTAATAATCTGCTTCAAAATGATGCTGATGCAATTCTCAGTTTCTTCAGGTTCATTTCCACCAACAAAACCGATCACAGCCAAACCCTCCAGTAACTACAAATCAATGTTGCCAAAAAGATGATAAGTAACATATTATTTTTAAGCACATTAAATTTCAGTAGTAATGAAGTATATATACTGATGCTATCTATAAAAGAAAACACCATCAACTCAATATGAAAGTTGCATAATATGGATACAGTAACTAGGGTCAAGAACACTCTTTGGTATGATGATATACATTCCACAACCAGATATATTTAGTAGTAGATTCTTTGAGCAAGAAAATTTGCAGCTGCCATGTGATGTCTAGAAGATTGCATGTTACAACTTTTATCTATACTACCTATAATGGAAATATGGTCAAACTTGAAATGTGGAATTTTCAAGAATAGTCAAATGAGAGAGAAAAGTTAAATGATTTATTCACAATGATTTATTCACATTGTACAACCAATTTTCAAGAATAGTCAAGAATACTCTTATTAAAACACCTCGTTACTTAAAATTACAATGATTTATTCACATTGTACAACCAATTAAAAACATATCTATCAAATTAAAATACAACTAATTAAAACACAAACCGGGCTGACCGGGACGCTTCAAGCCCGGCGGGTTGACCCAGTTTAATTTGACCCGTTTTCGACCCAACCTAGCAAGTTGACCCGGTTTAAATCGACCTATTTTTCGACCGGAACGGTTCAACCGGTTGAACCACCCGGGTCGAACCGGGTTTCAAAACATTATGTTTAATTCTCAAACTTTTATTATTTTTCGTTTATAACCTATAAACTTTTTTTTATCAATAAACTATCTATAGCTATAAAATCTCGTTGCTATGCACGGGTACTCGTCTAGTCTTACTAAATAAGAATGTGATATTTTAGCTAGAAAAAATTAAGAAATGGGCCAAAAGAGTCAAACGGGTTTTTTTAGTTTCCCAAAGTCTGTTTTGTGCATACCTACTAAATCGTTATATACAAAGATTTTGAAAACTAGTAGAATATAGCTTTGCCGCTAAACTAATCTGAACTCAAAAAACGGATTAGATGAATGTGGCTCAACCAAACCCAGCTCATATTGACTGCACCAAACTGACCCATTTTAACCCAAGCTTGGTTATATTACCCAAATCCCAAACCATTCGACCGCCCATATCAAAAATCCTAATCAAAGGTCTTGCTCCTGCCCTATCTCCTAAATGATGTTCGTCATGTATTATCTTCAAACAATGTTCTTTGCCAGTTTCTTGGTTGTAGAATACTCCGTACAAGAGACCAAAACTTCTAATTGAAAGACAAACACTACACATGCCGAATCTATAAAATTTTTATAGAAAAACAAAATGAGATTACATCTCTCTTTATCTCTCTCACTGTCCTTTCAAAAGGGCACCAACGTTAAAGAGCTCTTAAAGGCTAACAGGACACCAGAAACCACAAATTTGGTCGAACTCATAACATACACAATCTTCAGAACGAGTAACATAGTTTCATTTTCTATTTTACCTGAAGTTGTGAATTCTTTTAGCAGATAGTAGAGTGTTCAATAGAAGCATAGCTATTGTCATTAGATGGACTCCCCCAGGAACTGGAGTGATTGCTGAAGCAACCTTACTTGCCTCCTCATAACATATGTCCCCAACCAACCTATATCATCTTGGGGACTCGGCATCCTGTTGAGGCGAAAAGGAAGCAATGTTATATCATAACCATTGTTTAGAATTGTCGATATCAATGAAAGTTATTCAACTACTTGATTAAAATAGAGATGATAACTGTGATGAGTTAATAACTAACCTCAACGGGATTAATTCCAACATCAATTAAAACTGCGCCAGGTTTCACCCAGCTAGCAACCATATTTGCTTGCCATACTACTAATGACAGTAGCATCTTCTCTTTACGTACAACAATGATGATATATAGTAAGTTTCATAATGCGTATATGTAAATAATCACAATAAAAGATAAACCTTTATGAGGCAGACGAGCACATTTCAGGTGGGTTGTGTAATGAGTCAAGCAGTTGATTTAGGACACTCTAAACATGTCTGCTCGGGGTTGACCAACCGACCCATTTTTCTAGAAACCACAGTATAATAAACAAAATTAAAAATACCATAATTTTACAAAAAACCAATTTTTTGGAAAAATAATCAAGGAGGTTGTTACACTAAATTATGTCATATTGTCATGGGGCTTATAGATCGTTTGACCCGTTTCCTTTATAGCTTACTTGACCCATTAGGAATGAATATAACAAAAGTTGACCCATGTTCACGTATAAACCGTAAAGTCTTACTTTATGTAGGAGGGCGGCAGGCCTTCCAACAATGTTGCTCCTGCCAGTCACCATTGCTCTCTTCCCTTTGATCGGGATGTAATATCTATGCAACAACTCTATGCATCCTTTAGGTGTGCACGGAACAAATTTATGCATGTATTTTTGCTTTACACTATCTATATTTGATTTTATTGGTTGTAAGGATTATAATGTGCTATGTTATTACTAAACCTGAAATTATTCAGGTTGCTATGTCAGTGTTCGAGACACTATATGAACTGCAAGGTTGAACTTTAACTATAATAAAAATGACATAAATAAAAACATTTACAATAAAAACTAGAAAAGCAAATCTTTTCTAGCAATAATAAATGAGCAAGAGTGTCCCCTTTATCACTAGAAATCCTACCCTAACAGTGAAACTAAAACCTGATGTATTTTCCTTTTTTTTCCCCTTAATTTCTGTTCTTTTATCATCATGAAAATTTAACAAACAAGAAACTTCAAAGTCTCTAGCTGTTATGTTACAACAACCAAAGCAATCCGGCCCTCTCTTTTGAAGCATGGGTTCGTTGTCAAATCGTGGGAGTCACAACAACCTCGATATGTCTGGGTTCAGTATTGCCACTTCGTGCACTTGAGTGTTTTGAATCACTATCAGCAACCATTTCAAGACTTGAGCGCATTGATTCACCGTCAAGAACACCTTCACCGTTTTCTATGTTTGATTCTTTTAGCGGACGCAATTGGGCCACCTTCTTTCCCTCTTCGCATTTTCCCCATAGTACAGCATAGAGTCCAAAAATTATCAATATCGCACCCAATACACTGTAGAAAAAATAGTAACCTCTTTTAAGTCCTTTTTAAAATAACTTGGAATTATTTTCCCCACTAAATTTATAACATGAAAAATAACTAACCTTCCCAGGTGTAGGCTTTCATTCAGGACTAAAGAACCCGCGATGGCCACGAGAACAAGCATAAGAGGATTGAAAGCTGATACAAATAGCGGACCTCGCATTTGCACACACCATGTGATTAACGTAAACATTAATCCAGATCCCAACACGCCCTAACAAATTTAAATAAAATTGTGATGAATTAATAAATGCACAACACATGTTTTTCACAACTTGTGGCGGTGTTTCAAGTATCAATCTTTTACTAAAAGTTATTTTGATAAAAGAAATACGTATAAGTAACATACGCGTGTATGTATGGTGATGTTTAACTTAAGTTACAAGAAATGGCAAAATGTAAGCACATTGTGTCGATGTATTCTGAGTCCAATAGTTTAAGGAGATACCGTATATGCCACTGTTAGAAGTCTAACATTCCAACCGAGCTTCCAATCACCCCAATGTCTTTCAGTAGATAACCCATATACGAGTGCTTGAACCCCACCCATTGCCGATGTAAGAGCCGTGACTGAATATGGGCAAGGGTACTTTTTCACCATGTTTGTCTGTTCACATAACAACACACACAAAACATTAAATCCTAACCACGTTATTTCAATTCTTTTGTTTATGTTTTTATACTTATAACAACCAAACAATTCCTTTCAGATGCCACATTCAATCATGTGTTGGTCTAAATATACACAGAAATTGTATTATTTGTAACTACCTGAAGGATTAACCATATGGAATAACTAAAACAACTACCCATGGCTAATAGAGAACCCATGACTCTATTGCTTGAGTGTTGAATATTTGATGCATGGTGTTGACCATTCAAAAGGTTAACATTGGTTTTCCACATGTGAAGGTCAGGTCCTTTGTAAAAGGTCAACAACATAGCCCCACCTACTCCAATTGCAGTTCCAATGATCTTTGCTGTACCAGGGTATGTCATCCAACCCAATCTTTCCATCCTGAAAATAAAATTCAACATTTTTTAAGAACTTATAATGCATAGGTGTAGAAAATCTATACAAGTATTTGAATACTCATTCAGGGACTATTTCATAGATTTTTATTGTTTATGTGAAATTAGTAATGGCAGTAAACCTAGTTATAATAGTTTAAATAATCAGGTAGGGATCATTTTACAGGTAAATATATCTAAAAACACTTAAACATTTCATTATGAAACTTCAAACAAGATAATTATCTCTGATTTGTGAATTTCCCTAAAAAAAATATACTTGAGTTATAGTAATATAACTTGACAAGTACAAGAATAAAATGCAGGTACATTATTAGTTTATTATGTTACTTTATGATATAGCAAGACAGTTGGTTACCCAAAGCAAACCGCTAGAACGAAGGTGATGGCAGGGATAAGATTTGTGGTAGCCGCAGCGAATGTAGCTGACGTTAAGGATAAGGCTTTTACGTATAAATTTTGCGCCAACGAACCTCTGCAATATAAAGAACAGCACAACAAAACTTATGACATCAAGAAACACATCATATTTGGCAAAACAAAGATATGGCAGAAAAACGTGAAAATACCATGTTTGAGATAAATTATACGTAATCTTTTCTATTTTTAAAGACGGTGGAGTCCACGTTAGTACTATGTCCAAAAATAACAAAGTTTCATTTATACACTTTCATTTCTTTATCTCAACTTTGGTTACATTACACATCTATAGCTTAAAGTTTTTCCGTTTTAAGTTATCGAGTTATGGAAATATTGTAATTCACTTTTTGCTATGATAAAACATTTAACCTCTCGGGTCATATAGAAACACAAAAATATTAGACTGAGACCCGAAAGCTTGATAATTACATGATAGTTTTTGTATTTACATACGTATAATATACTGCTAATCGTTTATTCTTCAAAAATACATTCATCTTTTGTCCCTTAACTAATACACTAGTACACTACTATGCAATTTATTCCTTAACAGATGCCCAGTATTAAATTTATTTCTTAAGCATGCATGTAAACTTAAATTTTTGAGTATTTCAAACTCTTGAATACCTATTATTCACCAATCAAAGAAAGAAGTAATTAATGTGTTTCTATTGTTTTCTTTTGTGACATGTAAAAAGCAGAAATGGCCATCGGTATTTGCAAGAGGATTAATGGTAGTCACATTCACGTATTTCCAGTCCATGCATGCAGCCAGCTACCTCATAACTATCCAATTAAATACTAATTCCTTTGTAAATTATTTAATTAATAACTGTTGCCTTTTTAACAAATAATTTTACTTTATTTAATACAAAATGAGTAAATTAGAATTTTAGACTCTATATATAAAATTATAAAGTGCCTTTTATAGAGAAAAAAACCCATCCCAATTCGTTTTAACATATTTGTTAACTTTATTTTTTAAACTCAAACATATCTTTACTTTACACATGTATATATGTTCTGATGCTAAATAATCACTATAAGATAAAATGAAAAAGAATACATACCCAAACAAGCCACAACCAAAAGCTTGCAAAAGTATCATCCATGTCAACTTAGGCCTTTTCTTCCTGTGGGAAACACTACCAAAATTAGAACATAGAATAGAATATAAAAATAAAACTTTATTTCCCACTATCTCTAAACAATAATTAGTACAGTAGTAATTTCCTTTTGTGTTTTCAAATCAAAATGAAAATGGTTAATACGTAAACCACCTTTCATGTTTTACCCTATCAGGAAAAAGTAGTGAAGAGCTGAGAAACATCTATAAGTCTCCATCAACCACACAATTTTAAACAAACAGTTTCACAACCGAACCGAGAAAAATCTGCCACTTTTAAAATAATAGTTTGTTCTTTTAGTTTTTCTTGGAAGAAAAAAAAATAGATGTTTTATTCAGCTGGACATTCTTGGACCAAAACAATATTTGTAAAAGCCAAACTTAATAGCAATAAAAAAAGATTGGTAACACGAATTTGTTTTTTCACAAGAATTTTTTAACGATTTTAGTAAGCAATATAAAGTAATTCATCTATTTCCTTTATATATTAAAAAGTAATACTGTAGTTTTTACAGAGAAAAGCACTGAATATATTGCATGTATAAACAAACAAGCGTATATATTAGCTTAAAAAGTTTGTTGCAAAAGAGCGAATTCATTGGTGTGTAAGGCAAGAACATTAAACATTCAATAAACTAATATAAACGTTTTTGTACGTAGAATACATTCATCAATTAGTTACAACTTTCCCATTTATGACGAAAAGAATACAAACCTTTCAACAAAAAGTGCGATAGGGCAAATGAATGCAGTAGCAAATAGAAACCGATACGTGACAAGAATAGGAAGATGCATGCCATCACTAGCCGCCAATTTATAAAGCACATTAACTCCTGCAAACGTTGCTTGAACCAACACCATCAACAAAACTGGTTTCAACCCATGAATGACGTTGCAAATCTGAGCCACATTCATCATGATAATGATATATAAACCCTAGAAAAACAATTACCAGCAAGAAAATGGAGAAAAATATATCTTTTCTCCTTTTTCTCACTTGGTTGATCAAGAAATGATAATATGATTTGTTTTTGAATCGTGAAATGTGTTTAAGAAACTTGAAAAGGTGACCAGAGCGAGTCTATTGGCGTTTGTTCTTGAAAGTGTAACAAGTTGAGAAGAATGTGATGTATATATAGTGAGTATGCACTTACGTAAGTTTTGATGAATTGTATAAAACAGCCTTTGGTAGTTAATAATTGGCAACAATGGTCCTTGAATTGTTGAGCTTACGACTCTCATATCATTTTCAAGTCATATATTCAAGCTAATATGACCATACACATTACATCATTTGATTCGAATGCTGTTTAATTGATTACTGCAAATTTTGTGACCTAGTTATCATATATCACTTAAGATTCTGTATCGAGTTTATATGTGCTTAGTAGCTTAATTAGTCACTTTTTAAATTTATATTGTTCGTGAAATTGAAGCCAGACGTTAATCTGATGCACCATATGTCATACAAAAGTAACATAAAATTGCATTAATAATATAAAAAGAATTTTTATTTGTTATGGCTTATTAGAAATTGATTGTTTTCACTTAAGAAATGTGTGAACATTTACAATTTACAAATCACAAAAGTTATTATTGTTAGAGAAGAAAAAAAAAAAACAAATTAAGTGTTGTGTGTATATGGCTATCTCCATTGCATGACAGTAAAGCAATTAAAAACCTAAGAGGTTACGGGTCATTCAATCAATCACATTCATTTCTTAAAACAAACAGAATTTTCATACTATAAGGTATAATTGGAGTTTTGTTTTATTTCAAGATGAGTCATTAATAACAATTTTATTAAATGACTTTTAAATTGACCTTTGAAGAGTCTTAGAAACTTCATACATCTATATTTCTATATTAATCAAGTGAATGACCATAAAACTATTAAAAAAATGGATTAGACAAAACCGATTAGAGTATGAAGATTAAAATAAAAGGTTAATAAGATGTAATAAAATACACGGTTACGATGTTTAAGTCAAAACATGTATGGAGTATATGTTGGATTGACTTTTCATCTTTTTTAATCTTATGTTTTGTTTACTTTTATAAAAAGATTAACGTATATAATAGTTAAAAGCAGAAATTATACACAGTATGAAGTATAAGCGAGAGTTTGATGTGTATATGGAATAACTTAGGATATAGGTATGAATAAGTTTTTAAACCCGCCATCATAGGTGAGTATAGAAAATGCGTATTTTGATAGGTTGCTTACCCATTTTTAAAACCAAATTAAACGCTCCCTAATACTACATTGTTAAAGCCAGGGGACTTTGAGTTAAAAAATGTAATTAGATGGTGTAATGTATAAATAAAATGACGTCATTGTGTATGTAATTAATTCTTAAATGAAGGGCGTTAAGACGAACCGTACACGTAGCGGATTCGCTTAAACATGCATTTGCACTTTCAAACAGAACACCGCTTCTGCCTCAAACGCAATTCTTTGTTTTTTCTCATTTCTTCTTTTAGTAAAGTGGTCATTCTTATTATAATTGTTTTAGGGAAATAAGATGAGTGATGTTCGATTTGAAAAAAATGGTAAAGTATTACTCCATTAGAGATTCTTTGGAAAATGCTACTCTAATAAATATGTTTGACTCATAGTACTATAGTAATAAATATCTTTGGAAAATGCTACTCTAATAATTATGTCCAAAAGTTATCAAAATTAAGTTAATATAATCTCTACAACATTTTGTCAAGATTGAAAACATAAAACTAGTAATTTAGAGTTGTCAAGATCAAATTGTGCAAAAATCGCGCGAACTCGGCAGATTAAATCGCCGATTAATCGCTATATCGTGATGCACCTTTGTCGATTTTCAAAAAATCGGTGAAAAATCGCGCATTAACCAAAAAAATACATGAAAAATCGGTCAAAAATGGCCCGATATCGGTCAAAAATCGGCGAATCGGCCGAAAAAATCGGCCGAATCGAAAAATCTGGCCAAATGCGAATGCGGTCATTTTTAAAAAATATAAATATAGGCATTTTACTTAATTTGGGGATCGTTTATTTCACTTATAACGTACAATGGGCCTCATAATCAGAATTGAAGCCTTTTATTGAGGTTTGTAAACATAGATGGCTTGGAATCAGTTAAGATCTTTAGTTTGCTCTCCAGAAATTCCCAAAACATGCAGGAAATGCCAAACCGATTAATCACCGATTAATCACCGCCTTGACCGATTACAGGCTGCAGGGTGGTCGACCGCTCGACTACCGATTCACGATTTTTGCAACATTGGTCAAGATATATAATTCATATATATATTGACATTTTGGTAGTAAATTTTTTAGATAAGGAAGCGTTTAGTTTAACTAGAAAAATGGTACTTTTGAGTCAAAATATAAACCATCTTTTTCGAAACAAATCACTTGCATAAGAAACTCGTAAGAAATAGCTAGTTATACAATCTAATGTACATCTAGCAAAGTTTCATGATATATTATGATGTTTAAAGGGGCGTTTGGATTATTCCATAACTACTTGCTAAACATCGTAAAATATATCTAGAACGAGTTAAAAATAAAAGTAAGGAACATAATAAACTACTTCTTAGGATTAAGGTCTTAGAGTCGAAGTATGTTTACATTCCAACATATGTCATAACAATACATGCATCATTTTTTTTCTTTATATTTATTGTGATTTCGTTTTATTATTGTCGTGTTTAGGTAAAAATGCCCAAAGCGATTACCGAAGACATCTCCCTTACCAAAAACTACATTCCAAAAGTTTCTCAACTCCCTACTACATCTTCTTCTATTGCACGTATCTATCGTCAAATCGTGGATAGAAACGTTCATGAAGGTCGTGTAGTAGATCAAGCCTACTATCAATCCGACTTCATTGATCGCTTGTTCACAAGCATTAACTTTGATTGTCTTTATGAAATCAATGAACCAATCATTCCTTGCTTCATTGTCGACTTCTATAGCCAAGTCACGGTTCAAACCGATGAATTTGGTGTCATCCTCGTCTCTTTCATGATTCAACATGAATTCATCACTCTAACTCTTGATCAATTCGGTCAAATTCTTCAAATTCCTTTCCAAGGTCAAGCCGTATTCACCAATGAATGGGATCTTAACGCCCTTCATCGTTGTCGACCCAACTTTGTCCTTACTACTCCGATATTCCTTCTCCCGGCGATATTCGTACTTCTTGGGTTTGAACGTGTTATTCTTATCTACTTTTCTTGCAAAATCAAATCCCAAAAATGTCGATATTTCTGAAAATCAAATTCCTTCTCAAGAATTAATCTCCCCAACATGAAGCATTTGAAGAATCATTCGTCTGAGAATTCGTTCGTACGGGAGGCCACCGTGACCTATCTCTTCCGGGCATAGCGTAGTCACGTATGTTTTGTATGTATCGGTTCCGGAAACAACCCTTACAATTTGGCTTACTCTTTTCATCAAGCGAATTGAGTGTGCAAGAAAAACTCCAAAAGCAAATCTCCGTATGGAATGTTCCTACTCGCTCTACCGTGCAAGTCAATGAGAAAACAACCGATCTTGATGATAGTGATCATGAGCCATCATATCCAACCTTGGCGTCCTCCTTCGCTCTCAAACAACCGACGAACTCCGTATGATATGGAAAATCCCGTCGTCATATCTTCCCATGGTTCATCTCTCGTCTAGAGAGCGATGAGTGAGGAAAGCAACGTCAAGGTGTTAACCCGTCATTCACTACGTTCGTTTAAGACTGAGGATCTGACTATCCCGAGTTTATCACACTCCTTCTCCTCGCTCACAAAACCAACAATACCCATTGAACACTAAACCTTGATGCTTAACCGACCAATAGAGTTCATGAGAAGTGTGGTAATGTGTTATTTCACATACCTTTACTTGACCAAAACCCGACCAAATGGACCAAAAACTAACCCATAAATGCCAAATATTCGTGTTTTTGTGTTTTTGAATGTGCAGGTGTGGATTTATAAGAAATGGACGAAAAATCACGAGAAAATGACAAAACGAGCACGAGAATTGGAAAAGTGTCAAAAAGTCGAGGCCGGGGAAGCATTTTTCACATTTAAGCTCAAATTGGCAAAAACAAGACCTTGAAGAATCAGAGAATGTCAAAAGTAGCCCTTGGATTTATATTTAAAAAATGGCAGAGTTAGTCCTTTAATCTTGCAAATTGACAAAAACTACCCTTTAACCTAAAACCTATAACCTTACACTATCCTAAACTTTACTTCACGGATCAATAATAAAAACCCATCTATCTTTCAATCCAACATCACTACCTTTTACAAACCCATAACCCACTAGCCCAAAAACTACACAAGCCCACCCCTTTCCTTTTTATTAAACCCAGGCAACCCAACCCTTTATCCCTCAGTCAAACACTGATAACAAACAAAACGCGCCTTTTTTCCTTGTTACTGTTTATCTTCACCACTCACTTTTTACCTGCTCTCCCCATTTACCAAGCATCAATTAAGTACGAGGTTTAGCTTCCAGAAGCTCTGACAAGTCAGAGGAATGTCGACATAAATGTGCCATGGTGGACATAAGGAGCACTCTGATTGGTCAAGACAGCAAGGCACGCAATCCTATGGTCTCAAATGATTGGAATGACAACATCAATGATCCAAGGGCTATGATTAGACATCCAGAGGGTTCCAAAACCCTAGGATCCCACTCCTCAGCTCAGGCTATAAAAGCCCTCCCTCACCCACGGATTGAAGCAACTAGGAGTAGGAGTAGGATATAGAATAGTGAAGAATAGTAGCTTATTAGGTTCAATTTCAATCTCTTTGTAATGCTTTTAATGTTATAGTTTAGTTTAAATTTAATAAAAGTTTCTGTTTTATTACTCTTCAATCCATTTTACTGCCTTTCTAGTATAAAGCTCTCATTTTCTTTTAAAGTTCTTATCTTTAAGCTATTATAAGTTCAATTAAGCTAGTTTAATCAGTGAAGGCTTTTGTTTTTGTTTACACTTAGTTTTTCTTATATATATATATATATATATATATATATATATATATATATATATATATATATATATATATATATATATATATATATATATATATATATATATATATATATATAAAACAGGTTGTAAAGTTCGTATAAGGTTAGAATTGGATATCGTTTCTAGAAGATACAAGCTAGTTAAGTTTATTGCAGAACACAACTATATGCTTTTACCAAAAGAGTACAAACATTTTACAAAAAAGCAAAGAAGAATGAGACAAGCAGAAAAATTGTTTATTGTTAAAGCAGCAAATAACAAGATTGGTCCAACACGGGCTCACAACTTGNAGTTAATTAGTTTGATCAATTGGTTTGAGGATTGAAGCTTAAAACTCAAAAACATAGTGTAACTGTGCATTAAGGGGTGTTTGGTTCTGCTATGATCCGTGTTTACTTGTGGCTTTCTATGAGTTCTTTCTGCATTATCAGCTTTCACTAGGTTAGAATAGGGTAGATATAACATTAAATCTGGTAGTTTAAAAGAAAAAGTCAAAAGTTGCATTCCAAACCTACATAATCTGTTAAACTGTTGCAGCCGGGTGATCATATTGTGTGATTTGTGTTTAAGTTTGTGTTTTAAGTGATTACATGTTCATTAAACAACATCTGGTAATAGACCTAGGCTGTTAAAATCCAATTTAGTCAACCTTAGGTGTAATTTTAAAAGTCAAATCTGCAATACCATTTTTATGCTACCAGTTTTTTGAGATCTGATCATGGTCTAATTGAGGTTCAATTGGTAGGTTAGAATTAGGGCTTTTAGGGTTTTAGTGTAGTATCCTAGGTCATCTTGCTTTTGCCCCCCTTTCCTCCCACCAATTAGCTTATTAAGTGCTTATTATTAAGCTGTCAAGTAGGCCCTGTCACATGCCTTATCTGATTTTGCATACTAACTGCTAAGTGCTTACCTAGCTTTTCTTTTGTGCTTTTCTTGTTATGATAAGTTGTTTGGAGCTTATTTAAGTTGTTGGGACTGAATGTGAACCCTTGTGTGCTTATTGGTCACCAACTGCTTATGGTAAAGTGCTTATTTAAGCTGCTATTTGCCTTTCTAGCTTATTCTCTGGGCTTATTTGGTTTTAAACAGTTAAGATGTGCTTATTCAAGTTAGTTAAACCTGTCCTAAGCTTTTGGGGTGTCGTTGGTGCACAAGTGCTTATTCTTGAGCTTATTCCAAACTGCTTATATGCCCAAATAGCTTATTAGGACTAAATTTTTAGTAAATTTTATTTTTCCTAGGTTTTTATTAATATTCTAGATTTTCCTGAAAATTTTCATAATTATCTAAGGTCATTTACTATTTCTTTTAATTAAAAAAATAGTTTTAAAGTACTTTTAAATCCTTTTTAATTAATATAAATTAATAAAAAATCCAAAAAAATATTTTTCAGTTTTAAAATTAGTTTTATAATATTTTAGATTTTTCAAAATTAATTTTTCATTTTTTTTATGATTTGCATTTTTAATATATTTTAATATTTAGAAATAGTTTTTAATTAATAATAATTATATAAAAAGCCAACATAATATTTTTCTTTTTCCTAAAATTTTCTTTTGTCATTTAAAACGTAGAAAAATCATTTTCACACCCGTAGGATCATTATTTCTTTAAATTCACTTTTTCTTTTGCGCATTTACGTTTATTTTACGTTTATTTACGTTTTTTAGGTTTTAATTACGTGTTTTACTTGCTTACGTGTTATTTGTGATTTTATTTCATTATCATTAGTGTAATTCTCATCATTATCACTTTTACCCCTTTTTCATTACACATTTTCGACACGATTATAAATTTTCCATTCACACCTTCACACGGACTACGACCTCGGGTTATCCGTATTTCTTTCGGATTTCCTTGAGAATAATATATACCATATATAACTCCCTACATCAATTTCCATGAAGCGTACTCGATAACCTAAAGCTAATAGTTGAGGCCATAATCGATATCACCATTTACATTCCAACTTGGACTTGCCTACTCGATCAACCAACTAAGGCCTATTAGATCGATAAGATAGAGGTCCACCTACTCGATAAGTGAATTTGATCCAGTTACTTGATAACATGTAACGTGTAACATAAACCCATAAAACCTTACTCGATTAAGATTGGAATGAAATCGTTACATGATAACTTGAATGAATTTGGGCAGAGTTTCGTTTAGATTTGTTGATGAAAACACCTTACTCGATAAAACGATAAGGTTCAACCATGAAGCTTACTCGAAACATGAAACCCTAACTCAATATCAAGTGCTTACTCGAAATTAGAAAACCCTAACTCGATAAATATGTTCCATACTTGATAAACCATGCACTTACTCGATATCAAGTCATCATACTCGAAAATTGGCTCACAAACTCGAAAACAAGGCCCTTACTCGAAAGTATTTTGCCTTATTCGAAACTGTCTGGGCTTACTCGAAACTTTCTTCAGAGATTTGCTCAAACTCGGTACTGTCTGCCCAAACTCGGTACTCAAACTCGGTACTGTCTGGTCAAACTCGGTACTGTCTGGTCAACCAGCTCCAAACTCGAAAAAACCAGCTCCAAAATCGAAATTTGAAGCCCTTACTCGATAGAAGCAGCTCCATACTCGAAATTCACCTACCAAACTCGAAATTTTGGACCCAAACTCGAAAATTTACATTCCAAACTCAAAATTTTAGACCCTAACTCGAAAATTGTCACCCATACTCGAAATTATGGGTTCCATACTCGAAAAATTGTGAACCATACTCGAAATTCACACATCATACTCGATAGAACGCGTATGAACAGCGCATAATTCGAAGTTTTTCACACTAAATCACCACGAATCGCCCCTGGTTTGCTCTAATGCCACTTGTTATAACCAAGAAACACTATTCAGGAGGTCGGGGATGCTCGAAATAAAGGAAAGACATGGTATTATTAGTTTGAAAGAATGGGAAGATGTGTGTGTTTTCTAGAGAGAGAAAGAAGGAAAACACACACACCTTGTGTTACAATGAGACATCCAACCCTTCCTAGATGGAACTCCATACTTTACATTGTTGACACATTTAGTCCCTTTACTTATTAACTAATGCAATTCCATGATATAACATTATTTTTAAGGCTAACATAATGTGATTTCACCAACAATTCAGTTGTTTGGTTTGTTTGCTTTATGTCTTAATAATTTGACTCAAGTGACTATCATATTTGTTGTAGATGTCGCATTACAGATGGTGACGAAACATCCAGTTCTTGCTACAAACGGGCGTGTACTCAGACTATTGGCTTGCAAACCTCACCATTTTCATGTTTTGAGCCCGGGTATTATCAGTGGGCTCTTAAATTCACGTAAGAATCTCCAATTCTTGATTGATGTCGCATATATTTTCTTCGCTCAAAAATTTTAAGGCATAAGTGCTTTTAATGACGTATTAGATTTTGCTTGTATTCTCGTCAGAGAGATGTATTTAATTTTAACAGCAAACTAAAAGCACGAGGTCTCTTATATTGACAACTATAATAATTAAAACTAGTCACCAGTATGTGATATCATTTTCTTCTCTTAATTATCATAGTTTTCCGTGTATCTCATTGGAAGATTCGGTTTCCTGACAAGGAAAGTGACAGTGACGCCTTGCAATTACTAAGATTCATTCTGAAAGAGATTGGAAAATTGCCTGAGGATGAAGTTGTTGCAATATTAAAAGGACCACCTGATGAGACTAAGGAAGATGAAAAGAAGACACTATACGAAAATGAGATGCAAGAGACAGTGCATCTACTTAGAACCATTTCAGAGTTCACTGCAAAAATGCCAGCTCAGATTTTCAGCCTATTCAAAAATTCCGCTAATAATAATAAGACAACCGCATTGAATGATGGAAATCGCAAATACTCTTCACGGGTACTATTTCTTGCTGCGGAAATGGGTAACGCTACATTTATACATGGGGTCATTCGGCAATATCCACATCTGGTTTGGGAGCTAAACGATAGTAGCCAAAGTATATTTCATGTTGCCGTCTCATACGGTCATGGCGGTGTCTACAAACTGTTAAACGAGTTGGGATCAAGCAGCAAGAAAATTATAATTGTTATGGAAGACAAAGATGGCAACAATATGCTGCATTTAGTTGGGGAGAAGGTAAAGGGAGATAGAGTAAACAACGTCCGAGGAGTGGGTATGCAGATAAATCCTGAGATTTCTTGGTTCAAGGTACATATTTAATTCCTCTCCAGTTATTCCAGATTTTGAATTAACTAATACATACGGAAATATAAAATATGCAATCAAGTGCCATGTTATATCCAACTGATAATATCATCTCATTGAAATTAGATCCGTAATTCCGTAGGAAATATTCCATATTCGACTTGTATATAGTACGTTATATATTATAATACTATATATATACCTAGATAATATATATATATATATATTATCCTATATAGCTTACTATATATCATATATATAACAGGTTGAGGGTTAACGTTAATAACAACAAAACGCCACTCAAGCCATGTAATTCATTATCAGCCATGTCATCACACTGTGGCCATGTAAGCAACTTTTTATTTTTTTTATTTGCATTTTTTTTACAAATAATTAAATTTAATCCGGATGAAATTTGTTTAAAAATTAAACATGCATGATTCGAACATAGGATGTTTTGATACATTAATAAATATCTTACCACTAGAGCAACTTAATTTTTGAGTTATATCTTGCAACGCCATAAATATAATGTTAAGCAAAAAAATTAATACCTGATTTTTATTTAGGGAATTATATAGAAGATATACATAGAATCCAGATTTTTAATGTGTTTAATTCACGTAAGAAAAAAATATACTCCTCCTTTTATCAAAACCCTAATAATCGAGTATGTCGAACAATTTCTCTCTTTTTCTAAAAACCCTAATATGTTCATGTATTGTATTCAATTTGATTTATGCTACAAACCATTATGGATACTTTTTGTTTTTGTAGAACTTCCTATCTATGATGTTGTTTTTTCTCTTTTTTTAACGATTTACAGATTTATATTATGAATAATTTCTGTTTATGTGTATAAAGAGACTACAAAAGATTTATTATTTATTTTTATTTTGATCTTCACTATATAGTATGATTTTCTGTATGGCTTTTGCAGACAAACGGCCATCAGACCCCAACAGGATCTGGTAGGACACGTATGGATGTTGTAGCTTGAGCTATGCAGGGTTGGCACTCCCACCGTCTCTTAGGTTTTGGTAAGGTTAGTAAGCCAATCATTAGGTTTTATTGATATTAATTTCTATTTATCTACTCCTTCAGTTGAGTTTAGCATGTAACTTGACACACATCTATTAGCTCAAACAAAGTGTGTTGATTATTTATCAAAACCTTAATATGTGAAGTGGAGCATTCTGCGAAAGCTTTACGAATTGAAACATCTAGGCAGTAAGGCTCAATTAAGAATCTTGAGGAGAAGTGGATGAACAATCAACCAAGACATGGAACTAATGGCTTTAGTAATGGCAGTCATATTGGAGAGGTAATCATGATCTGATATAATTGTTTGCATTTGAAAAGTAAACTCGACTTCTTGATTTTAGTGTTGATATCTAAGCTACTTATCGGTCGTAATTTTAATTTGAAAAGTAAATGTTTGACTATTAGTCAATTTAATGCCAATACTGGGATAAATTTCAGGTTTCTGATGGTTTAAATGATTTCCAGTCGGTTTTTGCTCTAATGGGAGTCTTCTTCACAACCCACACATATTTAAACCTTTGATTATGACACAGGTTTTGGTGACAGCAGTTGTTATAGGCTTAGCTGTCCATTTTGTATGTGAACAGTTATAAAATTTAGCGGTTGATAACAAGGCCATGGGAGTATGACAGACAATAATTCACCTCCTGAAAACATGGTGACCAGCTCTCTTATGTTTATTTTTTTTTCTGGATTTCCTACCTGCCTAGCTTTAAACCTGTATATTAATTATTCTAATCAGTGCGCCATTGATAATATTCATGCAAATACATGTATTTTGTTCAGGCAAACAAAAGAACGACGGCCTTAATCGAGTGATATAAGGGATAAGCAGTCAAATCATTTTCAACGTCGGCTTCATCATTAATTGGTACTGCTACTGGTAACATTTATTAATTGGTACTATAAATCAAATAATGAACACAATAGTTTAGGCCACGTCAAGAGGTCTAACAGCTCTCCCAATTCTTACAAAACCCATTTATAAAATTGGAGTGTTGGATACAATGAGATTACAACTCTAAATCCTATTTATAGATTTATTGACAGAGAATTCATTCAAGACTTTGATTCCTAACAGTAATTACGGATGTGGATTTAACCGGTTATAGATGCTAATATGTTATCTTTTTCAATAGAAGATGGTCCCGGAATAGATGGCTTCCAAATAACTGGGGATGCAAAACCACGAGGTAGACTTTTAGGCTATGGTTTTCGTGTGCATGGGACCTCGGTATGCATGTTTCAGGTAAAAGAACATTACACATTCCAATTTTCAGCAAAAGTATACTTTAAATTCTAATACTATTCATTGTTTGTTATATCAGCAGTTGCAGGTTATAAAGAGCATCCTTAAGAATGGCTTATTCATTTGCTTAAAGTGTTGAACGTCGACGCTGTAGATTCCAATGTAAATTAAGATATTATTACTTGCTTAACTGGGATAATGCATTATTAGCATTATTTATGTAACTTTTTGAGCCTTTTTATAGTTTCTTATTTATTTATTTGTTTACTTTTGGGGGAATGTGCAGGCACATCGCTGAACTATGTGTATCGGGTAAAATATTAACCTTAACATTCTCTATTCAATTGTAAGCATCCATATAACATATGTCAACCGTTTTGTAAGTTTATCAAGCCTATATGTGATTGATTTCAGTGACGCTTCATGTACTTTCAGGCATCCATGGTGCATTCTGTTTTAGCAAAAATGTGCCAACCTAATAATTGTTGCTACTGTCATCACTCTATATTTGTAGAAACCAAATGACTTTTCAACTCAAAAAGAGTGATACACCAGGAAGTTGTTATTGGTTATATAGCAGCAGTAAAGGGAATTCAGCAACCAACGTACCACTTCCAACTCTTCTTATGTTTCGATTTGGCTTCTACTTATGCCAAAAGGTGATGACTCTAAACTTGATTCAATATCTCCGAATTTAAGTATAAAATTGGGTTTATTCGGCTCATTTTGTGCATTAGATCAAAAGGGTTGGTTTACAAATAAGCATAAGCTTTTCAAATAAGAACTCCCAAACACCCCATAGGCTATTGTGAACCCATAAGAAATATGCATGACCAAAGTTAGTTTTGACAAAATCTTTGACCACATATTGGGGCATTTGGATCCTTCCACTTTACAAAACAGAAAATACCAATAACTTCGAATGTTAAAGGATGGATAATCGTACTTCAGTTTGGAGATTCAAAATGGGATGAGGAAGCAGTGTGGGTCGTATCTAAAGCGGAATCGACAATAGCATTAGCCATGTTGTTACAGAAATACAATGTGGAGCTTGAAGGATCTCTAAACTCGGTGGAACTTGTCACAGATGCAACCATTCATACAAAGAATGTACTTTTTTTCAAACTAATGAAAAGATCAAACATTTATTAAGTTTATATAAGACGGCCATTTCTTTTTATGTTGAAAAAAAAAACAACTGAGACTCTTATCTCTAACATGTCTTTGCTGCTCAAATTACAGGTAATGCAGATGATTGATGTTTATACAAAGTTTGCGTATGAAGAAACTGCAATGCCTGTTATATCATGTCGAAAATCAATGGTATAAGCATTTGCTTAGTATCTAACACATTCTTTTGCATATTCTGTTTTTGTTTATGTATTTTCCTTCTGTGAGTATGTATAGGTTGTTAAAATTGAAACAGAGAAGATGCTTATTCAAATGGTGGAAGCTGAGCTAGAGATTGGAAAAAAAACATGGTAAATGTAAAAAGGAATTCAAAGGACATCCTCACTTTTTTGTATGGACTAAAACGGGCGGGTCAAACACTTTACGCAATTCCAAATACAATCGGTTGTAAGAATCAAGATGGGCATAAAATCATTCAATTAGTTGTGATAAATCGTTCATAGAGAGTATACAATCTTTTCTATCCAATCATTAAGCGCGTCGAGTATTATAGCACAATGACCAATTCTTCCATTAATAATCTGGTGCATTTGGCTGGAAGATTGGCACCTTCATTTGCACTCAGTCGTGCCACAGGTGCAGCACTACAACCACAGCGTGGGCTCCAAAGGCGTGAGGTACCTCTCATGTATGTATGAACCAGCATATATGTTCTTTTGCTATTTAGTATGATGGGACTAAATTAGAAATTTTTGACAGTTTGTTCCCTTTTAAATAGTGCAAAATGTACACTGTGATCGTCGACAATAAACAAGCAGCCACTTTTGGTTTAATAAGAATAATGACTATTGTCTGAGTCATGGTAGACAGGAAACATGTCATTGGATTTAGCTTATACCGGTGGCCAGATCAAAGACCTTGGAAGAAAAACTACAAAGGGTATCTGTTTGTTTACACCTGATCATCTGAAACTAATTACTGAATATCACATGATTTCAGTTCCCAACATCAGAATACAACTAAAATTATTTCTAAATTGGATTTTCCTATGGTAGACTAATTTCCCTTTCATTTATTTTTTGTTGCAGCTTTTACTTTATTATGGTAATAGTACTTCAGAAAAATTATCAGCTGACCATGTTATAATATCTACAAAGTGCCGGCTATGTAATGAGATAAGTTGTGCAAGTTTACAGTTTGCCTCTTTGATTTCGCTTGAGTTTATGCACCTAACTTGCAGGCTTTGACTGGACTTCTTCGTGCACTTATACATGGTGGCCATAGGGTTCTTATTTTTATCCAATGGACTTCTATGCTCGATATCTTAGAGTGGGATCTAGATGTAATCGGGGTCACATATAAACGTCTTGATGGCAGGTTCTCAACTTAACTTTGATAAGTATTATGAGGTTATTATTTGGAGGTGACAGTTTTGAACCGTTTCATTTAAATGGGCCAATTTGGGTTACACTGTACCTTTAATGGATCAAACGAGCTAAACTAAAGGGTTTTACTATAAGAGAACTCGGCCAAAAAGGTTCCACATATCGAAATGTGTTGAATTGCCTCAAAACTGACGAAAGGGATTTTATTTATAAAGATATATCAGTTATGTAATAGTATTGTTTTGTATCTATATTTCGCACATTACTAATCCGGATAATGTCAACAAAAAGC
>LBNU01030659.1:0-20105 GCA_014162995.1 Artemisia annua | reverse complement strand
AAATACAGCCAAATTCGTCTTAGGTTTTTCCCAAACTTGTACCAAAGTTCCACCCTAATAATGAAAAATAGAAGTATATATAGATTTTACATCTGACGGCGTCAGGTTATGGTTCTGACGTCGGCAGCCGCCGTCATTAGGGTTCTTGGATGGCCTAGATTTACTTCTTGACGCCGTCACTTGTAAATGGTCTCTGGCCGTCACCCTTTAGCATTACACTCTGACGGCTACTTCTCTAACACCTGACGCCGTCAGGTGTAAACATCTTGTTTTCTTCATAGGGCGTCTATGTAATCTGATTTTTACTCCTTTGTCAACGTTGGCTGACGGCGTCACCTTGTGACTCTGATGCCGTCAGGTAGGTTTTCCAGCTTCTTTTGAGACTTTGTCGTTTTCTTCACTTTTATGCTCCAAAAACGTCCAAATTAGCATGTTTTCCAGAATTCTTCTCAAAAGTACCTAAAATGACAAAAGGAACGATTTAGGGCAATATTTGATCACATTTACTCGAATTAGGGCTTAAATGACCCCTTAAAACGGGTACACTTTTCATCTCATCAATAAGCCTCTTTTATCCGGACAATAGTACAAACCGCCGCCGCGCCGCCATCCCAGATTTGGCGGGATCTTGTCTCAAAAGCATTCTGACACCTACGAGCTAGGCTAGGCCTAGGTCGTCTCGCTTGGTCCCAAGACATCCCAGGTAACGAGGTATGGGTAGTATAAATACCCCTACCTCATTTAATATTTCTCAACTAACACACACACACATAGCATTTACTCTCATTTATTACTATACTCTTCGTCCTACCCCATTCTTACTCTCACGCCAGAGGTTGGCCTTGGGATAAAACCCAAGGCGAGACTAACGTGTGTGTTTCGTGTGTGTAGGTACAACATCCGAAGGGCACTTCCAAAGGATTACAAAGAAGTATGACCCTAGCAAGGTTTTGCTTTAACAGTCATTTCATTACACATTTATATTAACCCAGGTTAGCTGTCCAATGGACACTAGTGTTAATTTTATAACACATTACATATATCCTGCTAAAAAAAATTTAAAGTTTAGCTTTCAGGATTTGTAAGCTAAGCAATCCCCACACGTGGCAACATATCGCTCACCAACAGCAGATGAAAGTACGTATTTACAATCAACTTCAAAGTTTAAATAGTACATATCACTCATCAAACTTCAAAGTTTAAACAGCGGATGGTCCATTGCAAGAATACAGGAAGGTAAAATTCTAGTTTCAGGCCCCACACCCGCCACCGTCATCATTAATTCTGAGTAACCATCGGCACGTCTAACTTAACACGCTGGGGTAGTTAAAGGAAAGTAATTCCAGTTTCAGACCCCACACCTGCCACAATCAAGATAATAGAGAAAGAAAAGCACCGGATACGGCTTGTTAAAATATAAAATAGTAAACTGATGATGTTTATCGCATGTAAAAAAGTTACATTTAGTATCAAATTAGATCCACTAAATTTAATGAAATCATATCCAAGGGCCGCATGACGGATAAGCTAGTTTTAATAGTTGCATTTTTATAATAATAGATGTATTAAATAAAAAATAAGACTTGTATGAAAAAGAATATGGTAAAACACTAACTGTTGTGCTAATTAACACGACTCTCTGCTCTATACCTAAACCTATCACACAAAATTGATCATCAATATTGATTTAAGCCAAAATTCATGCTCCAAATACTAAAGACCAACATTTAGGCCTATAATAAAGACCAACGTTTCAAAAAGCCCAGCATAATTAAGACATCTTGCCATCTCTTGCTTCTCAACAATAAAAAAATTACTACTCATTAACACAAAATCTTTAATAACCTTTAGCACTCCTAAAAAATATCATCCTTTCGCGTTTGATACTTTTGGTTTTCTGGCACCTGAGGCAGTGGAGCTACTCAACAGAGTTCAACGTGCTATGTATAGTAATGTTGTAACACCTAGATCCACAAATGTCGTTTTTAAGAGAATTAGTTTTGCAATTTAAAAAGGGCTAGCGGCACAGCTTGTTGCTCGCTTGCCTTCCACCACTATGTAAATTATACAAGATTGGAAATNAAAAAACCTCGTTACTCATATGCTATCCTAAAACTAATTAAAACATATATCAGAATTATTTTTGCCTAGAAAAATCAATATGCAAACACCCTTAAAGACTGCATAATCCATCAAACTCACCCAAACTACCACTACAAAAACTAGTTGAATTCTCTACATTTTAAAGGCCAAATGGCTACATTTAAAAATGTGTAAAATTATTGATTCCATACTTTATCATGTGTGGTAATGGTGAGTGTGACAAATTTTGCTACACGTATAAGTGTGGAGATATTATCCAAATGCCTATGGTTAAAACTGTGGAAATATTTTTGAATGTCTACACTTAAAAGTGTGGCAAACTTGCAAAATTGTTCAAAAATAAAAGTGTGGAGACATTTGCTACATCTATAAGTGTAGCTTTATTGTAATTGTTCACACTTATATATGTGGATTATTTTTTAAATATTTGTGACATTTATAAGTGTAGCAAAATTATTATCGATATAAAAAAAGTCCACAGTTGTCCATACCGTGGCAAAATAAGTGTGAAGAATAGCAATATTTTTTGTAGTGTACCCATTATCTCGCGACATATGAAAAAAAAATAAGGAAAATGCAATGATACAGTTAAGAAAGTTCTAACCATTATATACGCACCTAAAGATGCACACGTGATGCTCAATCTTTTCCCCACCACTCCAATATTGTGAGCTTCGTCAAAGTAACATCAAGGTTATTCGTAGTACAAAACATATGTAAAAAACTCATGGGGCTCACTACAAAATGTAAGTTAACTAAATAATCTAAAGACAAAGGGTAACCCCGTGTTCGTGGATTAACAATACAAACTTACTTCTTTTTTAAAAGTAAATCATTAATCTGAGCAAATCCAATAAAGTGCAGAGTCTGAATTTGGGCGGCTTTCATTTAAGAGTAAAGGTGTAATCTTGTGGACCGTAAAAAGCAAAACACATCAGCTTTTTTAATCCTAAATGTTCTGATAGAGAAGAGTAAAAAATTAATATTGCACTTAGTAACGTTCTAACATGAAACCAATTCTTCTGCAAATGGCCTTTTTTTTTTTTTTTTTTTTTTCTTTTTTTTTTTTTTTGGTAAGCTGATATGGATAAATAATGATGGGTTAATTCTTTCAAAAGTCCATACTTGTCCAAAAAATTACTTTTGAGTATCGAATTTTTTTTTTCCTTATTGGGGTACTAAACTTTCATTTTTGACCTCTGTTACGCACTTTGGGACGTTTTTGCCCCTCAAAATTTTGGAAATCCAGGGGCAAAAATGTCATAAAAGTGTCCCAAAGTGCGTAAAAGAGGCCAAAAATGAAAGTTTAGTACCCCAATAAAGAAAAAAAAAAGTTCGATACTCAAAAGTAATTTTTTGGACAAGTATGGTACGTTTTGAAAGAATTAACCCAATAATGATCATATAGAGAAAAGGTCACTGCACTTAACTATTGAGTCGAATAACTATGCATTTTCAAGTGTCAACTAAAAATAATGTGAAAATACAACTTGATAAGTGCTAGCGTGCTAGGTTTTAATTTTTGGTGTGACAACCGTGATTTTTACAGGTTAGTTTGACTAATAGTCTCTAGTCGTTTAACTTTGCTTGATGTGAATTAAGTATTTTATGTGGTATATGTGTGAGATATATGTGGTATAGTTATGATAATTAGTAGGAATGTGGCACTAAATCCCTTTGCGTGTAATGTTATTGAGATTATTTGAATGATGTTGAGTTTTGATTAATTCATTTTGAACACCTTTGCGGTGTAGAAGTGAATTGTGTAGTTTGGTGTTTTGCGGTTTTGTGTAACGAGACTTCGTTCAAGTATTTGAGCGTTGGTAAGTTACGAGAAGGTTGTTTTCATGTGATATGTTTATAGAGTGTGTGAGATTCTATTTTTTGAAAGTTTGTTTTGAAAATGATTATTTTCCGGTTTGTCGTAAATTTAAGGTTTATTGCGAAAGACGTTAGGTTTCGATATGGGAATACATAAAATATGAAAAGTATGAGGTTTTGAGTGTAATAAATAAATTTAATAAAAAAAAATTTGTATGTGGGGGTGTAGGTCGACCGGCCAAGGGGAAAAGGGAGGGGAAGAGACCCAATTGTAGCCCAATTACAATTCTAAGTTAGGTAATTATCCACCAATAAATATAAATACAAAATCAAGACTCCCAAACTTATTTTCCTGCATATTTTGTCGATCCCCAAGAGAAAGAGAAAAAAAAATTAGGGTTTTGCTCTTGAAGCCAAAAATCAAGCGTAAAGTATACTTTTGATACTAGTTTTCATCCAATTAATGTTTTATCGTTATAATTCGTGTAATATAAAATATGATGGAGTTAGGGTTTATAAAATTCTGTAATTTTATGATGTAAAACATGTTAGGATCATTAGTTGATAAAGGTATGGGGATTGGTTAAGCAAATTGAGCGTAAAATATGCTAGTTATTGAGTTAGGGTTTGGACAGAAACATAGTGCTGTAAAGATACGAAGATTTTGAGTTAGATCACGAATTTTGACTCTAAATTATAGTTAAAAGAAAGAGCTTTCCAAAAAGTCCGACCACGACTGATTTCGAGGTCGGAAAGTAAGTCTTTTGATTTTTACGAGATAAAGTGTCAAAGCTGTTAAACTGGGACAGAATTTGGGTAAAAGTTTGATGGTGATTTTTGGGTGAAAAAGTGTTATTAAGGTTAGCCCTTCTGGGAAAGTTAATTTTTAGGTTATATTAGACTCCCACGAAAAGGATTCGCGATAAAAAGTTGTGGAAGTATTTTTATAAAATCAAAATTTTTTGGTGTGCATTCAGATCCGAATCTGGATAGTTAAAAAGTTTGATTTTCTTATGGGTATTTTTATGTGTTATTAGACCATGGGCTTCTGGGAATAGCTTTTATGCTTATGAGAGACCATGGTAAATTTTTTGTGTGAGTTGTTAAGCTTAAATGGCTATTATTTTATGTGGGTGAATGTACCCCAAAATTCTGCGTTTTCTGAGATTATAAGTGCAAGGGACTTAGTGAGCATTAATGGTTGTTGGTGTTTGGTATGGAGTCTAAGAGATCCATGGTGGGTCATATGAACCTTAGACATCCATCATATGAATATTGCATGGGTTATAGCTTTTAGCTTGGCCATATGTAATGTGAATTTATTTGTGTGATTGTTTAGATTGTGATTGTGATTTGTTGGAAGCTGCAGAGTTAAGGTGAGTTCATAGTCTCATACTTTTTACTTTGTTTTAAACATTGGGATGGGAATGATGCTTTTCTTAAATGGTTTGAGTTACTGTGGTTATGTGTGTGATTTTAAAATGCTTGGACTTATAATGTTATCGTATGCATGCTATGTGTTGAATGATATGGTGATAATGCTATGTGGTCCAATTGGAGGGGAGTATCCAATTGGAGAGTAATACTCCTACTCGTTGTTATGTTTGGTGGTTAATATGGGATCCAATTAGGAGGATGCTTATCCTGTTGCTCGCGAATGCGACCTAATTGATGACATGATTTGGAGCGGGGTCACGTTCCGGCCCGATTGATTTGATTGATTGTTGTGATGGAATGGTTATGAATGCATGTGGCTTGTATGATAACTTATATTATTTGTCCAGCTATGTTTTATAATAACAGTGAACTGGTTGCCTTGAGATTGTATGTGTG
The DNA here is from genome assembly GCA_014162995.1 of Artemisia annua. NCBI lineage: Eukaryota > Viridiplantae > Streptophyta > Magnoliopsida > Asterales > Asteraceae > Artemisia > Artemisia annua. The sequence continues at coordinate 14,348 of LBNU01030659.1, read as the reverse complement.
TCTTAAACCTATGAATCTCACCAACATTATGTTGACGTTTTATGCATCATTTTCAGGTGAGCATTCTAAGGCAAAGATTGAGGGATGCAATTAGGCGAGACTTAGTTGCATTATCAAGACTTTATGTTTTGATTGAATTTGACAATATTTGGATTTGTTTGTGATGAGATTATGTTTTTCTTTTGGTACTTTCATATCTATTGAAGATACCTTTTGATTTTGATTTGGTTGGTTTATCTTGGGGTATTGTTACAACACTTATGTTTGTACTTTGCTCTACTTATGTGCATTGTAGTATTTCTCTATTTAGACGCCATGTGTTGTGATGATATCCATGAAGTTACACCCTCGTGTTTCCGCCTTGGCGAGGTGTGACATTTGGAAACTAGTTATAATATCCGTGCACGCACGGGGTTTTTCAGAAAAATTTAATTATATAGTATTATCGTTTAAAAACAGAAAATCTTATGTATATTTTAAAAAGTTAGAATATCAACATGTGCGAAAGTAAGAAAAATAGTTAGCAGAAATTGTAGATATAACCATGGCATCGACCTTGTATTTGATTCTTGATCGTGTCTCCTTATAATGTTATTGGGCAAAAGGTTCTTTGATCACATGGGTTTACACATAAATCAAATTTATTTTAATTTTTTTTTTACTATATGGATATAAAAGAATTTACCCGTGAAAATTAGTAGGGGTGAAAACGAGCCGAGCCGAGCCCGAGCCTGCCAGAGCTCGAGCTCGGCTCGTTTACATATATAAAGCTCGAGCTCGGGCTCGAGCTCGTTTCGAGCCTTATATATTGAGCTCGAGCTCGGCTCGTGAAAATATTCACAAGCTCGAGCTCGGGCTCGGGCTCGACTAATTTATATAAAGTTTTAAAGAAAACAAAGTTCAAATAGAGCTCGGCTAGTTAATTACATAAGGCTCGAGCTCGTTTACTACTTTTAAGCTCGTTTATACGTATAGACAATATATATACGTATATACTTCTAAGGCTCGCGAGCCTACTCGAGCTTTTTGTATAGAGCTCGGGCTCGAGCTCGATTATTAAATGAGCTCAAACTTAGGCTCGAGCTCGTTTAGGCTCGGCTCGTTCGAGCTTTTTACCGATCCGATCCCGAGCTTTTTACGAGCGGCTCGGCTCGTTTCCACCCCTAAAAATTAGGATATAAGTACAACTAATAAGTATGCATGAATTTTTCATTATGTATTAATATCAATTAATATTTTGTAAAAAATTTATTGGATGAAAAATTTAACTTTGTTTAGCTGACATATATGTTAATGTTGAGGTTGATGTTTTGTTTAACTTTAACTATTGATATCATGTTGTACAAAATGTGCGAGTTTAGTAGCATATAATGAGCGTTGATGGAGTTAAAATATATTCCTTAAAGTTTTTTAAAAATGTTTTTCCTGATATCCGTATATAAACTTTAGATAACAGAAGCTCAACCCACATTAGCATCAGTAGTAACAGACCAGTGATCCTGTAAGATTTTGTGACCACTATTTTTACGCACACCCCTACTCTCAGTTCGCATATCTAAATAGAAAATACAACAAATATCAAAATACAACTANAATGTGCGAGTTTAGTAGCATATAATGAGCGTTGATGGAGTTAAAATATATTCCTTAAAGTTTTTTAAAAATGTTTTTCCTGATATCCGTATATAAACTTTAGATAACAGAAGCTCAACCCACATTAGCATCAGTAGTAACAGACCAGTGATCCTGTAAGATTTTGTGACCACTATTTTTACGCACACCCCTACTCTCAGTTCGCATATCTAAATAGAAAATACAACAAATATCAAAATACAACTAAACGACAAACAACGTACACGTATAACACGGCGCGACACGATTTACAAAAACACATAGATAAAATTGAATAGATGCACAAAACACATAGACGACAACCAATAGACGCACACACAAACACGATTCCAATAAAAGAAAGCAATAAAACGAAGATGAAGCAAAAGACAACCTAGTTTTAGCTACAGGTAAGAAGATTCCGGCAAAAGGTCGAGAAAAGGGAGAGGAAGAAGATAAGTATAAGGAAAGCGGTAACCTCATGAATGTAAAAACCAAAAAAAGAAGAAGGCTTAGATCATGGGTCTGGACAACACTTATGGGGCAAGCCCAAAAACCGGAAAAACCTAAACGACATGGTGTGCGTCGTTTTGCGACGCTGCGTTATATATATAGTAATAATTACATAAGTCGTTATAAGTACAATCGCGTATATTTATTTTTATAGCACAACAACTCGTACTTACCATTTTATATTTATATTACCGTTAATAATAATTTAACTGTATTTAATATTCAAACCCGTGTACGTATAAATTAACTTTTAAATAGATTAACATGAGTTCTTATTTATATTTAACGTACATAGTAAAAAGATATTTCAATAGATGAAAGTTTAAAACTAATATTTATTTAAAAGTATTTAACGTATATTAAAACTAATCCGTACATTTATAAAATTTTGTAAGTTTAATGGATAGAAGTCTCAAACAAATACTAATACTCATGTAATTGTAAACAAATTTCATATTATAAAGTATAGGGGGTATAAAGTGTAAGGGGTTATTTGTTTATTATCTAAAGTTATCAGAAAAACATGGAGATTTATAATTTTACACTTAACTTCATATAATATATTTAAAATTCAACCACTAATGTTTTATTAATTACCTTCTCTTTTTTTAAGTTTTTATTTTCATAAATTTGACATCTATAGTTTTATGTGTTTTTTTTTCTTTAATCAAATTCTCCAGCAAATTTATTAAAGTTTGACCAAAATTAATTCAATTTTGACTTTTTATTGGCCAATCATATTGCTCGATTTCGCCTATGTGTCAAAATCGAGCATTCCTATTGGTCAATTTTTTTCCACTAAGATTGTTTTGTGAAAAAACTCCAAAATGATGTAATTCCTTTATTATATAAAAGATAAAAATTAAATAAGTCCTCCCAAACAGCCCCTAAGATACATACCATAACGCCCAGAAGAACCTCACCTCACGGGCAAAGGATTGTATCAATTTTTCATCTTGAAAATCATTTACCCACTCGATAGAGAAGAGTAAAAAAAACATAATATTGCTACATCTTGATTTAGTGAGATAATAGATGTTATGCATTATATTTTCGAAGGGCCTTATATGTCATAATGTTAAATATGAGGGGTTTTAGTTTAAGTTTTAAATGTTCTTGTTGAACATTGGTATTGCTATTTATTTTTAATTGTAACACCAAATTTATTATTTACAATCTTATATAGTAACACACTTGATTACAATTGGGAATCTCAACCACACTTGAATGGCGGCGACACCAAATATCGATGAACTGATTACTTTTCCTTTGATTTTCTGATTACCTTTTTCTTTCACAATTAAAATAAGAATAATGAGAAGAAGAAAAAGGTGTGTTGCAAAATCACAAACCTCATCAAATCGGCAATATGTTGCAAAATCTGAAAAGAAAAACAAGATTAGCAGTTATGCTCGAATTGTAGCCACCGACCCCAATATAGGAGTGAAGTTGGCCGTAATCTAGCGCAGCTTCTTGACCATGGGTTGTCTACGAATGAGATAACTCTATTTGCCAGATATTTAGAGCGAAACCAATTGGTAGGCCATCTTTTTTTGAGTACAAAAGGGGATCAGGAGAGGATCAATTATATAAGAGAGCTTAATCTGGATCCTTATAAGTATAATCCAAATCCAAATCAATGATGTAAGTTCATTTGGTCTTTAAGAATATTTTTTCGTATGAATAGATTAGTATAGTAGATATTTGATAAAAATTAAATCTTTGTATTTCTGTTAACAAGAATATTTTGCTTTGTTATCTCCTATGTTTGTTAGTTTATCACTTGATTGTTCTACTTTATGTTTCACAAGTGATTTTTTATTGATTTGATTGAGAATTACTCTAGTTTTTAGGTGCTTGTGTACCCGGGTTATAATATCACCATTTGATTAACAAATTAGTCATTATTGGTTGTCTTTCTTTCTTGTTTCTAACTGATATCGAGTTCACTAGTTGTTTTATTAAATTCCCGGATTAGGTGATAATTATAGGACCTAATGGATTTTTCCTTGTGTTGCGGCTCTAAGCCTTTTCGATGCTTTCACCCGCACTAGCACTAGTGTATGGTTCGAAAGCCCGAACACAAGCATACCTTATTCTTATGAAAATGGGGCTATAAGCAAAGCTAAGGAGCTGACAACCGCGAGACTAGGTTCAAGGTAAGACTTTATATCTAATAAGCATGAGCATAGGTTGTTTAAATATTTAATCACAAACACCCCATAGTCTGCACTATGCACTTTTATATCTTTTGTTTTTTGATTATTCAATGGGAAAGGGGATTAGAAACCTCTACATTGCTGCTTATATTCGAGTACAAAAATAATGGCCAATTACGTAATCCCAGCGCACCCGAATTGCGAATTATGCCTGCACATAACGCTAACATCTGAAAGCATCCAACTTTTTAACGATAACAAATCTCTTCAAAACATTCTGCATAAACACACTAGCAAGTAAAAACAGTGTTTCAACCCAACTCTTTGACGTATTTATGTGTTTTTCACATATTTACTATGAGCAACTTTCTCATTAAACACATACGGTTTAAGGCTTGGTGCAATCACAATAATGGTAGTTATTTAGACGCAATAATCTATGAAAGGACCGATTTGGTTCAAAAAGTCAAATAGTTATTAACAACCAAAATAGGTGCGGGCCAAGCGGACTTAAAATTATACTATGCAGCATTGTCGTTGTATTCACGAGTAGAACGTTTATTTAAGAATTTTGTGGAATGGTGGTAATTACAGTCTGTCTTTGTGAGATTAGCAGTATTGTCGTTGTATCAAGTATATCCTGGTCGTGGGCTAATGTTTTCTTTTAAGATAAAATCATACCAGTGATATTGAATATTTTATCGATTTGTGTTTTTTAATCTTTAACACTTGGTATAGAACGCGACAGAGGAACAAATGCATATAGACATGTAGTAGATAATGGGGTTGGATCATTGGGATCTTTGCATCCGTAACTAATGGCTAAAATTTGTAAGTTGCAGTTTCCTTTGAGGTTCAAAATAAAATACACTTGAGCATTTCTATGAGCATACTTGATAGAAATGCACCAAGCGTATTAAAATAAAATTCAGTGCGTGTGGCGAGTTCCAACTTCTTAGTAATTTAACAAAAACATCGCGGTTCTCTGAATTATATCTTTTTTGAATATATGTTTTGTGTATAATTCATAGTTTGTGATCATGACATTAAGTTACTTATTCCTTGATTTTCAGTCATAACGCATATTTCAGGTACTAATTAACCTGATGCTCATGACAGGGCACACATAGGGTTATGGATTTGTGAAGTTTGGAGCTGAGACAGAACAAATACGCGCTAATGCCTGGGATGAGTGGAATATTATGCTCAACTAGAACAGTGCGTATTTGGCCATCTGCTAACAAAAATCTACGAAGGTGCTATATGAAAGTATATACATGTCTTTTAATTTAAAGAAAATACTTGAAATCACATTCTGTTAGTAGCAAAATTACAACTTTGTACATCAGTTGGATATCATTTATTAATTTGTGTGTATAGGTTGTGTGAATGGCCTTTACAATGTTTGAGTTGTATTTAAACACCTTGAATAAGAAATATGTATGTATATAACTGCTTGATTTAGGTCATTATAAAACATATTTGCCCTTACGGATTGTATGTTTTGGAGAATATTCTTTGTCATTTGCCTTACTATATTTCGCATATGAATAACCATCATTTAATTGATTTTTTTTTCATACTTATGATTGTTCTTTTTATATATAATGCATGAGCACCATATTTTTGTTTTCAATTATTTTGTTTAACATATATATTTGCCGTTTTTTCATTATTTATTTTACGTGAAATAATTTTGTCAAACAGTTTTATGAAGCGAACCCGCCCATCGGGCGGGTCATGAAGCTAGTTTAACGTATATTAAAACTAATTTGTATATTTATAAAATTTTGTAAGTTAAAGTGTAAGGTGTTATTTGTTCATTATCTAAAGTTATCAAAAAGACATGAAGATTTATAATTTTACACTTAACTTCATATAATATATTTAAAATTCAATCACTAATGTTTTATTAATTACCCCATCTTTTTTTTAAGTTTTTATTTTCATAAATTTGACACCTATATTTTTATGTGATTTTTTTTCTCAATCAAATTTATTAAAGTTTGACCAAAATTAATTCAATTTTGCTATTTTATTTGCCAATCATATTGCTCGATTTTGCCTATGTGTCAAAATCGAGCTTTTCTATTGATCCAATTTCTTTTACGCTAAGATTGATTTTGCAAAATCACTCTAAAATGATATAATTCCTTTATTATATGAAAGATAAATTGATACTTATAATAATAAAATGATGTTTATAATAATAATGAAGTGATGTTTATAAAGTATTGTTTTTAATAAAGTATTGTAAATATCACTTTATAAACATCAATATTTATACAATATATTCTCTATCACTTGTATTCACGTTCATCATTATCTCTCTCTATCTCTACAATATATATTCTCAAACANTTCCTATGTTTCGTAATCGTTGTTTTTATTATTTTATATTTCGTATTGTAAGTTTTTAAGTTTTAATGTTATGTGGTTTATTAATTGAATCGTTGGTTTTAGTTTAGGGGGTGAATGTGAAAATAATTGAAGTTAATGTGTTAAAGCTGAGTTATTGCTGAGTTATTGTTGTGGGTGTTGAGTTATTGTGTTGAGTTATTGTGTCAAAGCTGACGTGGCGCTAACGTGGCGCTGAGTTATTGTATAACGTGAGTTATTGTTGGGGGTGCTCTAACTTGCTAAAAGGGCGGGAAATGAATATGTCCTGTAGATGATAGCATCAGTCAACTTTTGGTACACAATACACAATTTCCCATTATAGCCTCTATAGCCATATTCCTCTGCGTTTTTCACCCTCCCCAAATACACAATTTACACCTCTATTAAACCCAATAGCATCATTATACATTTTTTTTTTCTTTTTTTTGTTGTCAAATCCTTAGTGCAAAATCAATTACAATAAGAATGAGAACAAGAAAAAAGTGTTACAGTAGTGTTGCAAAATCACAAGTCTCATCAAATTGGCACAGTGTTGTAAAATCTGAAAAGAAAAAGAAGAGAGTAAGTTGGGTTAGCAGTTATGCTCGAATTGTAGCCACCGACCCCAATATAATAATGATGGCCGTATTCTTGAGCACCTTCGTGGCCATGGGTTGTCTGCGAACGAGATAACTCTATTTGCCAGATACTTAGAGCAAAATCATGTTGGTATTTTAGTGTAAAATAGATTGAGTTTAATATACATATAAGGGTCGACACTTATATGAATATTAACTGGACTAACGGGGTTTCCAAGGGGGCGGTAGCCCCCTTGGTGGGGGTTCGGGGGCAACGCGCCTGAGAGAAGCAGGGTCCAAGGGGCGGCAGCCCCTGGCAGGGGTCGAGCTGCCAGGTCAGCTGGAAATTTTTTTATTTGGTATAACATTGCTATGTTAAAAATTCATTAGAATTTGTTTTTCCACCAAATAAAACGTATAATTTGAAACTCGTTATATAACTGTTTGACAGTTATCTTGCTTCTATACTAACCGTTTTTGATGGTTTGAAACCTATAAACTAGGAGAGAACGTCTTTCTTAAAAGACACAGAAAAACGTAGGGCTGATCAGGACTTTGATCACGCTAATCTCTGCAAACATAACACCATACACAAACTTGAATCAATTAGATTTTATCCGGTCGTTAATTGGTATCCACTCCAATTTAATCGATCTGAAAGCGTTCATACTCGTGACTTCTAATTGCTATCAGGATACCCATCCCATATTACCCCACATTTATACAACGAAGATCGATTAAATTTTCACAAGATGGCAGGAGAATCAGTACGAGATATGACATCGAAGTTTGTGAAATTAGCCAAGTTTGAAGGACAAGATTTTAGGCGTTGGCAGAAAAAGATGTTGTTCTTGTTAACAACAATGAAGGTTGTGTACGTTTTAACAACACCAGCACCGGAGGAAGTGGAGGACGAAACCAAAAATTCCCGGATTAGGTGATAATTATAGGACGCTAGTTAATGGATTTTTCCTTGTGTTGCGGCTCTAAGCCTTTTCGATGCTTTCACCCGCACTAGCACTAGTGTATGGTTCGAAAGCCCGAACACAAGCATACCTTATTCTTATGAAAATGGGGCTATAAGCAAAGCTAAGGAGCTGACAACCGCGAGACTAGGTTCAAGGAAAGACTTTATATCTAATAAGCATGAGCATAGGTTGTTTAAATATTTAATCCCAAACACCCCATAGTCTGCACTATGCACTTTTATATCTTTTGTTTTTTGATTATTCAATGGGAAAGGGGATTAGAAACCTCTACATTGCAGCTTATCTTCGAGTACAAAAATAATGGCCAATTACGTAATCCCAGCGCACCCGAATTGCGAATTAAGCATGCACATAACACTAACATCTGAAAGCATCCAACTTTTTAATGATAACAAATCTCTTCAAAACATTCTGCATAAACACACTAGCAAGTAAAAATAGTGTTTCAACCCAACTCTTTGACGTATTTATGTGGTTTTCACATATTTACTATGAGCAACTTTCTCATTAAACACATACGGTTTAAGGCTTGGTGCAATCACAATAATGGTAGTTATTTAGACGCAATAATCTATGAAAGGACTGATTTGGTTCAAAAAGTCAAATAGTTATTAACAACCAAAATAGGTGCGGGCCAAGCGGACTTAAAATTATATTATGCAGCATTGTCGTTGTATTCACAAGTAGAACGTTTATTTAAGAATTTTGTGGAATGGTGGTAATTACAGCCTGTCTTTGTGAGATTAGCAGTATTGTCGTTGTATCAAGTATATCTTGGCCGTGGGTTAATGTTTTCTTTTAAGATAAAATCATACCAGTGATATTAAATATTTTATCGATTTGTGTTTTTTAACCTTTAACACTTGGTATAGAACGCGACAGAGGAACAAATGCATATAGACATGTAGTAGATAATGGGGTTGGATCATTGGGATCTTTGCATCCGTAACCAATGGTTAAAATTTGTAAGTTGCAGTTTCCTTTGAGGTTCAAAATAAAATACACTTGAGCATTTCTATGAGCATACTTGATAGAAATACATTAAGCGTATTAAAATAAAATTCAGTGCGTGTGGCGAGTTCCAACTTCTTAGTAATTTAACAAAAACATCACGGTTCTCTGAATTATATCTTTTTTGAATATATGTTTTGTGTATAATTCATAGTTTGTGATCATGACATTAAGTTACTTATTCCTTGATTTTCAGTCATAACGCATATTTCAGGTACTAATTAACCTGATGCTCATGACAGGGAACACATAGGGTTATTGATTTGTGATGTTTGGAGATGAGACAGAACAAATACGCGCTAATGCCTGAGATGAGTGGAAGATTATGCTCAACTAGAACAGTGCGTATTTGGCCATCTGCTAACAAAAATCTACGAAGGTGCTATATGAAAGTATATACATGTCTTTTAATTTAAAGAAAATACTTGAAATCACATTCTGTTAGTAGCAAAATTACAACTTTGTACATCAGTTGGATATCATTTATTAATTTGTGTGTATAGGTTGTGTCAATGGCCTTTACAATGTTTGAGTTGTATTTAAACACCTTGAATAAGAAATATGTATGTATATAACTGCTTGATTTAGGTCATTATAAAACATATTTGCCATTACGGATTGTATGTTTTGGAAAATATTCTTTGTCATTTGCCTTACTATATTTCGCATATGAATAACCATCATTTAATTGATTTTTTTTCATATTTATGATTGTTCTTTTTATAGATAATGCATGAGCACCATATTTTTGTTTTTCAATTATTTTGTTTAACATATATATTTGCCGTTTTTTCATTATTTATTTTACGTGAAATAATTTTGTCAAACAGTTTTATGAAGCGAACCCGCCCATCGGGCGGGTCATGAAGCTAGTTTAACGTATATTAAAACTAATTTGTATATTTATAAAATTTTGTAAGTTAAAGTGTAAGGGGTTATTTGTTCATTATCTAAAGTTATCAAAAAGACATGGAGATTTATAATTTTACACTTAACTTTATATAATATATTTAAAATTCAATCACTAATGTTTTATTAATTACCTCATCTTTTTTTTAAGTTTTTATTTTCATAAATTTGACACCTATGTTTTTATGTGATTTTTTTCCTCAATAAAATTTATTAAAGTTTGACCAAAATTAATTCAATTTTGCTATTTTATTTGCCAATCATATTGCTCGATTTTGCCTATGTGTCAAAATCGAGCTTTTCTTTTGATCCAATTTCTTTTACGCTAAGATTGATTTTGCAAAATCACTCTAAAATGATGTAATTCCTTTATTATATGAAAGATAAATTGATATTTGTAATAATAAAATGATGTTTATAATAGAGTAAATTACATGAATGGTCCCTGTGGTTTGACGAAAATTTTACCTACCGTCCCTCAAACTTAAAAGTTGCATTTATGGTCCCTGTCGCTGCCAAAGAATAACATGAATGGTCCCTCAGACTAACTGTCGTTAGTTTTTTCCGTTACTTCAGTTGCACCGTTAGTCCTTTAACGACCGTTTGCAACAAACATTTGCACCGTTAGTCCTTTAATACGTTTTCGTCCGTTTTTATACGTTTTCGCCCATTTTCTTACGTTTTCATCCATTTTTCTTACGTATTTGTCTGTTTTTCTTACGTTTTTTCCGTTTTCATACGTTTTCACCTAGTTTCTTACATTTTCATCTGTTTTTCTTACGTTTTTGTTCATTTTTCTTACGTTTTTCCGGTTTTCATACGTTTTCCCAGTTTTCATACGCTTTTGTCTGTTTTTATACGTGTTCGTCCGTTTTTATACGTTTTCGCCCATTTTCTTACGTTTTCATCCGTTTTTCTTACGTTTTTGTCTGTTTTTCTTACGTTTTTTCCGTTTTCATACGTTTTCACCTAGTTTCTTACATTTTCATCTGTTTTTCTTACGTTTTTGTTCATTTTTCTTACGTTTTTCCGGTTTTCATACGTTTTCCCAGTTTTCATACGCTTTTGTCTGTTTTTATACGTGTTCGTCCGTTTTACGTTTTCGCCCATTTTCTTACGTTTTCATCCGTTTTTCTTACGTTTTTGTCTGTTTTTCTTACGTTTTTTCCGTTTACATATGTTTTTCTTATAATTTGGTTTATAAATTTTTGTTTTCTTATAATTTTTTTTCCTAATAATTTGGTTTTCTTATAATTTTTAAAGATATATAGGAAAAAAAATTATAAGAAAAATTAAAAAAAAAATTATAAGAAAACCAAATTTAAACATCTTTAGGAAAAAACGTATGAAAACAGAAAAAAATGTAAGAAAAATGTATTGATATAAATAATGTCTAAAAACGTTATTAACATATATCGATATCTCTATGTTTTGATAATCACAAAACGTAAACTCATTGAACTACAAATTATGACGTAAACAAGTATTTAGTCGTAAATATTCACTTTAACATCCAAATCACTTAAGGTATAAATAAACAAAGTGTCTAATGCATTTTATGATCAAAGGAATTTTTATTTTTACAAACCTTACATTTTTGATAAAGTGGGACAAACATTTTTAAACTTATACAAAATGTTTTTGTATTTACAAGAAGTAGTTGTGAAGAAGTTGTGAAGTAGTTGTGAAGAAGTTGTGTTGTGGTGTGTAAGGTTTTCTCCGCCATAAGGGAGCTTGTTGACATAGTGAAGAAAACTCTCGAGTTAGGTGCTCGGGGAGTGGAGTAGGGCGAAGAGGTGCTTCGTAGCCGACCCACTATAAATCCTTTGTCTCGCGGTTCAATCTTTCCATCTCTTACTTATTATCTTACTTACATTATTATTGTTTTATTACTTAGTTATAATTGTTTATATTGTGCAAGACTTGAATTCACATAATATCGTATCTAAACTTTTTAAAGTAAACAAAGTTTTCAAAAACAAAGTTTGTATAATAAACCTAAAAGGACACATATAATAGATCATATAGTTGTTTTCATACTAAACTCTAATCAAAGGTTTTTCAAACAAACAATTGAATAAACTCGAATCAATATTTTGAAACCAAGTTTTATAAATTTAAAAAGACATAAAACTATTCAACCCCCCCCTTCTAGTTTTCCACAAAACGGACAAAAATGTAAGAAAAAACGGACAAAAAAGTCTGAAAATGAAAAAACGTAAGAAAAACGAACAAAAACGTAAGAAAAACAGACGAAAATGTAAGAAACTAGGTAAAAACGTAAGAAAAACGGACAAAAACGTATAAAAACTAACAAAAACGGAAAAAAAAACGTATGAAAACGGAAAAAAATGTAAGGAAAACGTATAAAAATGGATGAAAACGGATACAAACGTATAAAAACGGATGAAGATATAAGAAAACGGGCTAAAACGTATAAAAACGGACAAAAACTTATGTAAACGTATGAAAACTAGAAAAACATAAGAAAAAAGGACAAAAACGTAAGAAAAACGATGAAAATGTAAGAAACTGGGCGAAAACATATATAAACAGATGAAAACGTATGAAAACGGACAAAACGTATGAAAACTGGAAAACGTAAGAAAAACGGACAAAAATGTAAGAAAAACGGATGAAAATGTAAGAAACTGGGCGAAAACGTATGAAAACGGAAAAAACGTAAGAAAACAGACAAACACGTAAGAAAAACGGATAAAAAACGTAAGAAAATGGGCGAAAATGTATAAAAACAGACAAAAACGTATGAATGGACTAACGGTGTAAATGTTTGTTGCAAACGGTCGTTAAAGGACTAACGGTGCAAATGGAGTAACGGAAACAACTAATGAAAGTTAGTCTGAGGGACCATTCATGTTATTCTTTGGCAGCGACAGGGACCATACATGCAACTTTTAAGTTTGAGGGACGGTAGGTGAAATTTTCGTCAAACCACAGGGACCATTCATGTAATTTACTCTTTATAATAATAATAATGAAGTGATGTTTATAAAGTATTGTTTTTAATAAAGTATTGTAAATATCACTTTATAAACATCAATATTTACACAATATATTCTCTATCACTTGTATTCACGTTATCTCTCTCTATCTCTACAATATATATTCTCAAACAATCAATCTATATATATAATAAAAGAAGCTTTTTTTGAAAACTTGACACATCATTAAAGCCATGCTGGCAAATAAAGCCACCTCACTAATGCCATGTCATAAATGCCACGTCATCTATTATATTCAACCCATTGAATATTGTGTTTGACTTAAAATTTATAACCGAAATTCTGACTTCAAGTTTTATAGAGAAATTGCCACTTTCCCAAAATCTGCCTTCAATGACAACCGATCCTGTATGATTTTAACTTTCCAGTATTATTTTCACTTTCCTAAACCCGCGTTCAATGGCAATGAAAATTAAGGAAGAGGTTATAATCTATCAACCTTACCCAATCTCATTAACCACGTAACTCTACAAGGTATAATTCAATCTATATATATACTAGCTTATAGACCCGTCAAATTGACGGGGTTTTAGAAGAATGAATGCATCAAGAAATTAAGCGCATGGGTAAAATAAGAAAACACAACGAACATAAAGATTTTGTATTGTTTTTTAATGGAATAATATGTAATAAGTAAATGATCAAATTAAGAAACATAGATGTAACTATTAATCTAATAAACGTCCATGCATGCAAGCTACAATCTTCATTGTCTTAAAAAGTAATTGTATGTAGTGAGTGATAAGCCAATGAACATTTCTTTTGCACATAATATTATAATAAGAGTAATAAAAAAATGTAAGTAAAAAAGATGTTTATGATTGATAATACATGTAAATATAAAAAATGTCACAAAAGATATTGTAGGTATATTTGTATGTACCTCTTCAAACATGGTCATAAACCTTGAAGAACTTCTTTGTAGACTACATTTGTAGTAGTTTTTGATAGATTACCATCGGCATCACAAATAACCAACGTTCAAACCTTTTTTTGCTTTTGACTTGCTGAAGAGACATGATGAGACGAAAAATGTTACGTTTTTAGGGGTCGGTTTGAGTCCTAATTCGTATATTTTTGGTTTGGATTTCACCCAAAGTCGTTTCTTTTCTCATTTTAGTTACTTTTGAAGGGAAAATCACAAAAGAAGCATTTTCGGGCGTTTTCGTAGTGAAA
>LBNU01030658.1:5970-16348 GCA_014162995.1 Artemisia annua | reverse complement strand
TTCCGCAAGCTCAGCATTGAGTTTGACGAAGAGCTGTACCCGCACTTGATGCAATCCCTCGCTGAGCGCAGGTGAAAATCTATTTATTTTATACTTGTATGTGTATGTTTATCTACTGACACTTGTGTTTTTGTGTAGATGGTTGATTAGTAATGGGCTGCGCTTGGCCGCGCTTGGTACCCTCGAGGCTCCCAACGTCACGGAGGCCTTCGGGAAGGTGATGACCACCTCCGACGCCCTTGGTAAGATGAAACTTGCCAAGGAGTTAGATGAGAAGAAACTGTTGAACGTGCCCCTTGCTGAAGTTCCTGGCTACAATGCCAACGCTCGCGCGGAGTTTGTTGCAGCATTGGAGGAGCTCAAGAGTCTTGAGCTTCCACATATTGCGCGGCTGGAGCGCGACCAGGATCAACCCATCAGCGTTATTATGGCTGGGTTGACCCTAGAGAGGCACTTGCAGGAGGGTGCGGAGGATCAGGTGGACTATTACCTTAAGCCTCACGTATCGCAGCTGAAGGTACCCATTTTTGCTCAACCGCGTGATATATTAAACCCTTTTCGTATTGGTATGTGCTTATTCACATACCTTTTATTCACCATTATTAGACTATTTTAGACCAAAAACTAACGCAAAATGCCAAAGATATGTTGTTTTTGTGTTTGTGACTGTGCAGGTATGGATATTGCTAAAACATCACAAAATGCAACAGAAAAGCCCGAAAAGAGCACGAGATGTGGAAAAGAGTCAAGAAGNGCTGAAGGTACCCATTTTTGCTCAACCGCGTGATATGTTAAACCCTTTTCGTATCGAAAAGGAGATTGCCTTACAGCGTTCCTTGGATTTTCATGCTACCAGGTGTGCCATGAAAAAAGGTCTGAAAGGAAAAGCCGTAGTGTACGGGATAGGGGCAGCGCATCTTCCTAGGAGCGATGGCGTCCCTGTTTCTGTGGCCACTGTCGATCCTAAGGACGCGGCCATTTTGCAACAGCTGCAAGCGTCGAAGGATGAGGCGATGGGTGAAGGGTGCAGTCCCATTAGTCGCTCGCGGAGCTTTTGATTGTATTTTTCGGACTTGTTGTCATATGTAAACTTTGTATTTATAATAAAAGTTTAACTTTTTTGCGTACTATGTTTGTCACAAGTACTTTGTGCGTTATTATCGCGTCGTTTGATTTTGTTTATGTCTTAGCGTGAAGAATTAGAAAATTTACTAAGTATAACACTTAACAAAATTCGTTTGTGAATTATGTAAAAGACTTAGTTGTATATTACTTGTCGTATTTATAAAGAATCAAGAGTCTCGAATTCTTAAGTTGTTAAACGTGCACGGTGTGCCTTATCGCGTTCCTATCGTGAAGTGCGTAAGTCACTTGCGTCAACGTCTTGAGCGCAAGGTGTTTAACAAGGATACGTGATCCATTAGTTGATGGGTTTGCAACCCTCTTACTCAACAAGTTAATTGGTAGGTTAACGTATCCTATGTACCAGCGTGGGTATTATTTAGTGCATGCACGCCGCGTAGGCTTTAAAGGTATCGTGACCAATACATTGTAATGTAAATGATAATTAAATAACAATGTATAATGAAATTTTTTGCCGCGGAGTAGCGTATGCAAATCGCGGACTTTTATTTAATACTTCAAGTGTAATAAATGAAATCCTACTATTCCTATAAAATATAATAAAACATATAGATAATTAGTATATGATCATTTATTGAGGCACGTGCTAAATGCTGTCGCATGCTGGATGTCAGTGCTTATTCTAAAGATAAATCTTTGAGTTGCAACGTTTCCATGTTGCGTTGTAGCTCTTCATTTGTGTCGCATGCAGCTTGTTATGCGCCTTCCAAGTGATTAAATGACTTCGTAGGGCCTTACCCATATTTTGCGTCGCAGTTTTTCTGTGTCTCGACCGCGGCTGAGTCCATTTGTCGGATGATATTATTTTTTTCGAAGATACCTGGCCCAGGAGAAGATCATGTCGATACCACGAGCATTCGTTAGTATCCCTTTCTATCTTTGTACTTTGGATTTTTCCTCCACTGTTTATGCTGCCGTTCCCGTCGTTCTCATAAGAGGTCCAGATCTATACTCTTCGATTTCGTCCGTTTTGTGCAACGTTTAAATTTCCTGCTAGTGTCTGGATTGGGTCAGTATCCGATTTCGGATTACTGGTATAGACGGCGTTAGTACTCCCGTTAAAGGCCGAGTTGAGATAAGTGGGTGTTATCATCCGTTTACTAACGTTTATATAGGTTGTTCGGTGCGCCAAAGAACTATGCGGTAGTTACTCTTCTACACCTGGTCTCTTGTGCATCTATGTGCGTTGTCCAATACCTCTCCCAGTCTATTGACGGGTTACTCTTTCGATCTTGGCTCGTTTTGTCTGTTTGGTGGTATCAGATGCGAAATGCTGCTTGATGTGTGAGTTGTTCACACCAATACTTTTGAAGGATTAGTACTCGGAATATGTTTTCCGTTGTCCGATGAATGATTTCTCCCTGGTAGTCCAAATGGCACACGATGTTGTCCCATACGAATCTTCTTGACTTGGTTACGCGTGATTGTGGCTACAGCTTTTGCCTCACATCCCACTTGAGTGAATAGTCACGGCGAAATGAGGAATTTTAGACCTCCTACTGCTGCTGGGAATGGTCCAGCGATGTCAATTCGCCCATTTTTAGAAAGGCATGGTGGGCGGTGATTGGTGAGAGTTCTTGTTTGGTCGTCGCGGGATTGGCCTGATGGAATCCTGGGGCAATCGTGGCATCTTTTAACAGTTCGCGTGCATCGTGGTGGCATCGTTGCCAGTATATCCAGATCGGAGTCTCGTGCGACCACGGATCGTGGTCCAGAAATGAACTGCTGCATGATCCTTCGTGTATTTTCCCGGAGCACGTAAGTTTTGCTTGGAGTGGACGCAACAGCCATCTCCAGCCAAGGTTGGAGAAAAGACGTCCGGTAGAGTACGCCATCTCTGAAGTTCAAACCGTTGTGCGCAAACTCTATCCCGCCGGGGCTTCATTTTTGTCCTGTGGAAGATTACCCTTCATTTATGATTCAATGATGGGGGGGTCATCCATGTGTTGGTTCAACTTCTTCTATTCAGTTGTTCTTCTAATTCTGAGATGGACTGTCCTTCAGAAATTTCACCAGGAACCTGCTTCGAGGTGCGCGAAACTAGTGATCTATCCGTTGCTAGGCATCCGCCTTCTTATTCTCGCCGCGGGGGGACTTGTTGATTGGAAACCTTTCAAAGTTTTGTAATCAATGCCTTTTGCTTTTGCAAGGTTTGAATCATGTTTTTCTTCCTGGGCTTACGTACTCACCTAACACTGGTTAGCTACTAGGCGTGAGTCGCACATTTGCCTCAAGATTGCGGAACAACCCATTCGGTTTTGGCGATACGCAGTCCAGCTAGTAGGGCTTCAATATTCTGGCTCTCATTGTTGTGCAGTGAATCAAAACGCAGCGGCGTATGTGGAAACTCCATGCTTTCAGGGTTTGTGAGAATGAGCTGCGCCGAGGCCATCAGTACATGAGGATCCCGTCCGGAATAGAGGATCCATGTTGTTCGGGTATCCTTGGTTTGTTTGAGGTGTGGACTCTCTCTTCTGGCTTTTTCTACGATGAGTCGCGAGTATCTGCCCTTTGATTGCCAGTGCGTGGTCTGTAGGAGATGTTTATTCGCCCAGTAGTAAGCACTCCACTTTCGCAGTCCGTCCCTGATGCGCTCCGCGGTGTGGATATCACCTGTTTTAATTGGCTGATCGGTGATCACAGCGATTGGGTGCGGCCTGAAATACCTGCGTAATCCTTTTTGCTGCAAATACTAATGCGAGGACGAGTTCTCCATCGGACAGTGTAATTTATTATCCGTCTTGTTAAGTGCTTTACTGACGAAGTAGACTGGTGTTTGCACGGAATTCCTATCTGTTAAACAGTACATGCGCTTATTGCGAAGCATGTGTTGGCGAATAGGTACACGATCAGCTCAGTTCTCCGTGGTTGGGGGTGCGACTAAGCTCGGGAGTGTGCTATTGTTTGACTTGAGTTGTGATGAGTGTGTAATACTATCATTTTTATCATATTTTAACTGCCAAAACAGTGAAAACCTCGGAAACACATCAAATCTGAAAATATCCAAAGATCGGGTGTTTTATATGTTTTAAAGCAAAATGATCAAAAACAAAGGAAAATTGTAGCAAAGTTTGCATAATTGGCAGTTTCAGTCCCCCACTTTCAAAAACTTGACAAAATCAGTCCCTGAGCATCTATTTTGAAAATAAAGTCAAACGCAAATTCTTAAAAAGTCAAAATTTATCAAAAATGATCTTTGGTAAAAAGTTTCAAAAAGTTACAAGTTAGTCCTGAGTTTCACATTTGGCCAGTTTGGTCCCCTGGACTTTCCAGAATTGGCAGAAATGGCGCCTGGTGGATATTTGGAGGAAAATGCAACTTTGGTCCTGAAAGTCACAAGTTGTCAAATTTGGTCCTTGGTTGAAGATTTACCATTCAGTCCCCTCAAGTTTGTGAAATTGGCCAAGTATATGGTCCTTGGTTTAATTAAATGTGAAGAAAATATCAACAAAGGAACCCGGAAATCAATGGTTTGTCAAATATAGCCTTGGTAGGTAAGTTTGGAAGATTGGCAGTTTGGCCCCTCAAAAATACAGAATTTACACTAGTAGTCCTTGGGTTTACTCTAATAAACCAAGTGGATTCCTAAACTAACTAATCTAAAACCACTAAACCCATTACACCAAAACCCCTTAGCCCATTATAACATCCAGCCCATACCAAAGAGCAACCCCCACGTTTTTTATAACAACCGGGGTCAAACTCAGGTCATACTCCATCTCCTCCACCCCTATTACCCATGTTTAAACCAACCACCCCACCATCTCTGGCTACCACTCCACCTCCACCCTCAAAAGCACCCCCAGCACCACTTCCCCATCCCACTCACACCTTCCCCAACATCTCAAAATCCCTACCTAACCAATCCAGGTCAGCAATCCTTCACAACTGTTTGGCGCCAAAATTCAATAAAGGGTTAGGATTGGTTTTAGAACAATTGGACAGCTGGGATTTGATCACAAGGTTCAAGGGATGCTTTTGGAACCCTAATTTCAGAGGAAGATGCACAAGAAGAGTATTTTCTACCTACCTCCTAGTTTAGTATAAGTAGGCATCATTTGTAAGCCTAAATGGCATCCCTTTCTTTGTATTTGTTTTCCTGTTTTAATCTTAGTTTACAATTGTAATTTCAAATTCTCAGTTTAATTAAAGGTTCCTTTTAGTTCATTCAAATTCATATTTTCAGTTAAAAGTTCAAGTTTATTACTGTTTCATTGAAAAGTTACTACATTTGTCTCAGGATTTTCTTTAGTTTGTTAAAGATATTTTGAAATCAAAAGGAAGTGAAATCTCAGAAAAGAAAAAAAAAGAAAAAAAATACAAAGAAAATAAAAAAATATATATATAAAAAAATCAGAAGAAGAGAAGTTGAAGCAGAAGGAAGAATGGTATTGGATACTGGTTTAGTACTCCATGGGGAGTGTTAGGGTTGATGGTGTTAGTCTTGACACTTCTGTTGTAGCATTTAACCAATTTGTAAGCCAATTCTAAATTTTTCTTGCATAATCTGATTTACCTAGTTATAAGTGTTATTTGTTATTGAATCCTGCTTATGTATGCTTAGTTACTGCTAATCCAAGTTAATTTATTGATTTCCTAGTTTAAACCTTTCAATTGCTTTGTAAACCTTTCAAATCTGTTTGATAAGGGGTGTTTGGAATTGACTGTGTAGCTGAGTTATTGTGGTTGTTATGGGATAAAAACTGTGTAGACATCTCCATTAGGCTTACACTAGCTCAATTCAACTGTGGCTTTGGTAAGTTTCAAGCAAAAAGTCAAAATGAGCTTTAAAATTTTTATACAGGCTTAACTGTTTGTATATTGGTCTAGCATAATCCTTAATTTAGTTTAAAACTTGTTTAGTTTGCTTGATTTAGTGTCATACTAGGTTTTAACATCAATCACAGTCATCTAGGACCATTAGAAACTCAGATTAGTCAAATTGTTCATAAATTTAAAAAAGGTCAAAACTGCACATGTTTAAAAATGGGACAGATTTCTTTAGCTTTTGTAGAGTTCAATTCTGAGTGAAATCACAAAGTTATTGTTGTTTGGTAATCTCTGGTTGCTTGTTTATCAAAAACAAAAAGAAAATTTCAATTTGAAGTTCATTTGGCCATTTGAATTTGACCTTGAAGTTGCCTCTGTGAACCTTTTTCTCCCCTGCACCCCAGGTTTACACAAATTTCATTTGAGTTTAAATTGCTCAATTCTGGGTGAAATTGTGTGATCTTTATGGCTTTGAGTTCTCCCCTAGGTAGAGTATAGGATTTAACAAGTGGTTTTCCTTTTCCTGCTGATGTAGTGCTTATTATTAAGCCCTCTTTTGGCCTAATTGAGACCTGTTGCTGCTATTGATCTCTCAGCTGAGTTACTTTGATCTTGAGTTCTTCTTGATGATTGTTGTTGTATTTGATCTAATTGTTGTTGTTAGTTGTTACTATTACTGTTTCAGAGTTTGCTTATGCTTTTAGAGCTTATTAGAGCTTATTGGCTTATTTAGCCAACTGCTACTCTTGTTCTTATTTCTTGATTATCTGATCTTTTTGTTGTCTCTGTTTGTTGCTGTGTTTTGTTGATGTTATTTTTGTTTATGATCTTGTTGTTCCTGAGTTGTTTTTATTATTGCCATTGTTGTGAGTTTTGGAAATTTGTATAAGCTCTTGGGCTTATTTGTGTGCATTTGGCAGTTTGCAAAAAGAAATCAAAAGAAACTTTAAAATTTTTTGATTCCTGAATTTGTAACTAACAGTGATTTAAGTTTGTGTTTTTAAATAAATTAAATGTTTAAAAGTGTTTTGTGTTTGTGAGATTTGAAAAAAAAAAAAAAAAAAAAAAAGAGAGAAAACAAAAGTTTTGAAATTCATTTTGATTCTTAAAGCTGTTTTAAAATCAAGGAATTGCTTAAGATTTTGTAATTTGAATCTGTTTCCAAATGAGTTTCCAAGTGAGGATTTGACTTTGTGTTTGTGTCTGAGCTTATGTCAAGGAAACAACAAAAGTAAACAAAAAGACAAATAAAAAAATACAAAATTAAAAACTTTGTTAAACAAGATAAGGCGGGGTCGAACCCAGACCTCTTGGCCCATACCGAGACTCAACACCACACACACCATAAAAACCAACTCGCCTAGGATACTATCAATACATATATATACTTTAATCATAATGAACGCCTTGTTGTGAGAGTGTCTCAAATAAGCTTAACAGCTTATAGTGGCTTTATGCTTTGAACTTATATTTGTTAACAAAACCAGCCTTTTTCAGCATTTTTTTTTAAGTTAGTGTTAAACTGGTAGTTTTTATTAAAAAGTTCAGAATTATTAAATAGTGTTAGTATTTATTTTGATTTTGTTTCATTAAAATAGTTTTATTAATAATAAATAGAATTTTTTATTAAATTTTTAATTTTCTTTTTTCTAAATTTTCTTTTGTCTTTTAGTGGCGTTAGAAAATTATTTTTTGGGCCGTAGGACTTGCGTAGCTATAATTTTCCACGTTTTTATTGTTACGTTGGAACGTTTATCTTAAATAAACGTCCACGTTTTATTCGTTTACTTATGTTTTAGGATTCCCAATGACTATTTTTGATTCGCCGTAGTGTTTTAGGATTCCCCTAGTTTTCGCAGATTGCCTTTTGTTCCCTTTAGTTTTATTTATTTTTCATCCTGTTCATCTAATTTTCCAATTTCGTTAATTACGTACATAATAAAGCGCAAACAATCTTCCGGCAACCAAACATACAAAGTCTTTAATCATCGATCCCTGTAACGTAGTTTCGCATTCACACCACCTCGTTGGGGTAACGACTCGGAAATCAGCTTCCCGGTCCCTCACACAAATATCACATTGCAACGAGTTTCGAGGAAATCTTTTTCCCTAAAAGGTTTACTTGTATTTCTCATACGTCTTGGTTTTGTCACCTCACGAATAGCTTTGACTCCCACTTTGTTTGAAATATTTTGAAATACTTGTTGTTTTTGCAACACCTAAAACAAACGAATCAAATGGCGGCCGCTGGCCGGGGTAAAAAGGCTGTGTGCGAAAGTTGTCGTAAAAGGTTTTAAACGATTAGTATTGGGTAGAAACCTTTTCGGCGAAGAAGTTTAATGGGCTTTTCAAAAACTTTACAAACTTACAAAAAAAACCAAAAATATTTTTCCTTTTGTTTTCTAGTATAATTTTATTTATATCTATATTAAAAAACACAAAAAAAGATTTTTCCGTTTTCTTTGTTTAATAAATTACAACAAAATAAATCTAGCCGGAACAAATCAGGCCAGAAACACTTCCCCCAAACTGGGGGTTGTGGAACAATTAATAAAGGTTTTTCCCGAAAACTAAGAATCAAAACTTTTGCCTTTTGTATCCCAACTTGTTGCGTTTTTGGAAAAACTTTTTTTAAAACGGATAAGCAAACTTTAAGAAAGGGCAAAGTCCGAAACGGTATAGGGCCGTATCCAACGAACTTCGCCCTAAAGCGGCGAGAAAGTATCCCATTCTTTCCTCTCCCGCTCGCTTTGTTGCGTTTTGGTCCTAAAGGTTAACTTAACTTAACGTTTTTGAAAATTTTATTGGTTTAGTTCCCCTGTCTTTTCCCAAAGTTGGGTCCCCTTGTTTTTTGATTGTGTTTTTTTGTGGTGCAATGCCGGGGCACTCGTTCGTCTGAAACGTCATCAAAGTCCCCTTTGGCAATCGCTAAAAACCCAACATTCCCCAAAGAAAGGCGTAATCGTCGACCGTGCCCCCAAATATCGAACCCGGATTCGCGCACTATTTCGCTCCATCATGGCGGCGAAAGCCACTTAATGAATGAGGCTTCTCCAAGCACCAATTTTCGGGGGGTTTTGGAAGATGCTAATCGTTGTTCCAGCCCCCATCGTTGGCTTGACAAACTTTGGAACTCAAAAAACCCCGGGGTTTGATAATCTAGTCACATCGCCGGCAATTTTCTATGGTTTTTGAAAGGGAACGACCCTCAAGTATCAACAATTCGATTGTTCAGCAAAAAATCACTTCCCACCATCAAATTGGTAAAAAAAAAAAAAAAGAGAGAAAACAAAAGTTTTGAAATTCATTTTGATTCTTAAAGCTGTTTTAAAATCAAGGAATTGCTTAAGATTTTGTAATTTGAATCTGTTTCCAAATGAGTTTCCAAGTGAGGATTTGACTTTGTGTTTGTGTCTGAGCTTATGTCAAGGAAACAACAAAAGTAAACAAAAAGACAAATAAAAAAATAAAAACTTTGTGTAAAAAAGATAAGGCTGGGGGTCGAACCCCAGACCTCTTGGCCATACCAGACTCAACCACACACACCATAACCAACTCGCCCTAGGGTCTTCTCATTTATAACTTTGCTATATCTATTAATTGACCCTTGTTGTGAGAGTGTCTCAAATAAGCTTAACAGCTTATAGTGGCTTATGCTTTGCTTATTTTGCTTTATACCCAGCCTTTTCACATTTTTTCTTAAGTTAGTGTTAACTGGTAGTTTTTATTAAAAAAGTTTCAGAATTAATTAAATAGTGTTAGTATTTATTTTGATTTTGTTTCATTAAAATAGTTTTTAATTAATAATAAATAGAATTTTTATTAAATTTTTAATTTTCTTTTTTCTAAAATTTTCTTTTGTCTTTTAGTGCGTTAGAAAATTATTTTTTGGCCCGTAGGACTTGCGTAGCTAAAATTTCACGTTTTTATTTGTTACGTTGACGTTTATCTTAAATAAACGTCACGTTTATTTGTTTACTTATGTTTTAGGATTCCCAATACCTATTTTTGATTCCCGTAGTGTTTTAGGATCTCCCTAGTTTTCCAATTGCCTTTTGTTCCCTTTAGGTTTATTTATTTTCATCCTCGTTCATTAATTTTCCAATTTCGTTAATTTAACGTACCATAAAACCAAACAATCTTTCGCAACCAAACATACAAGTCTTTAATCTCGATCTTTAACGTAGCTTTCCATTCACACCTCGTTGGGGTACGACTCGGGAAATCACTTCCCGGTCTCACAAATATCACATTGCACGAGTTTACGAGGAAATCTTTTTCCTAAAAGGTTTACTTGTATTTCTCTACGTCTTGTTGTCACTCACGATAACTTTGACTCCACTTTGTTGATATTTTTGAATACTTGTTGTTTTGCACACTAAAACACAACGAATCAAATGGCGCCGCTGCCGGGGAGGCTGTGTGCGAAAGTCTCGTAAAAGGTTTTAACGATTAGTCTTGTAGA
>LBNU01030657.1:14809-77074 GCA_014162995.1 Artemisia annua | reverse complement strand
AGCACTTAATTTCCTAAGATCCCTGCCGGCAAAATAGTAAATGTCCCTTTAGGCATGTCGGTCGACACGATCGTAAAAGATTTGAGTTAGGGACCATAAATCGAAGTTATGATGAAGGAATTTTTGGAGTAAATATTTAAAACGAGTCCATGCATCATAGAGAGGTTCATCTTTATGTTGTTTAAACATCAAGATGTCATATGGAGTGGGTGAATTACGTGGTTGGTAGTATGGTGGATTCGCGTTCTCCATAATGGTGAACGGAAGAGTCAATGGAAATTACGAACAAACACACAAAGAAAAAGATAGACTAAAGAAAACCTAGAAAAATAAAATAAAAATCTCACCAGAAAGGAATCTAGTGAGTAGACCTAATAAAATAAAAGTTCAACCTAAACAATAACTATTCCCCGGCAACGGCGCCATAAACTTGATACGCGGGATTGCGACCACGCAACAGGTTTTACCTCTCAAGAGATCTTGAGAAGCTTGCAATCCCACCAGGCAGTGTACCTGACCGATGTAGTATAGTGTAGTGGTAAGTACGGGGGATTGATCGTTCTCTCACAGGGAATAGTGTTCGTTAGGTATGAAAAACTACTCTAATAGGTCTAAGGATGAGGGATGATTATTTTTGTATTTTTATATTTTTTTAGGAAAGCAAGTAAAATCTCGGGTTTGAAGGAGTGGGCGGAATTAGTTGCTAGTCAACTAACCCAAAAACTACTATTGCAATTAAAATTAAAATAACAAGAAAATAAAAGGTTGTGAAACTTATATGGAGACAAGTGTGTTTACTTAGATTTCCTTACTCCCTAACTATCTTTTACCGGTTAATTAGTGTGTATTAATTGTGTGGATGACGGGTGTATTCCTTAATACCATTCGTGGGGTGGCGTATGTACTTCCCCAACTCTATAAGCTCCTACTTCACTCCTATGTCGAGCCTGCTAGAAGCTCCTAACATGGGATCATTAGAATTCGCTCATGCATTAAATACAACCATAAAAACCTAGTACGCATTGGTTCATGTTTCTTAAGACGTTCAAGCACGTTACCATATAGGAGGTTGGCCAGTCTTCTTAAGCCTAACATCGATAAACAATCATCCAATACAATTAATAACACACCAACAACCAATAATCAATAGTTAGGTTTCATTAGATCTAAGCAAACACAAGATAAATCTAGCCTAGCATGTTAATTGAAAGACAAGCATAAGATATAATTAACCAACACATAGACATATTGATTAATTTGAATGGAGACTTATCTTTAATTGAACATGGAAGAATCAAGGGTGAAAAACCCTTGAAAAAGCTGACAAAATCGTCTAGGGTTTGTTCCCAAAAAGTTGCACACTAATGAATGAAAAATAGAAAAGTATATATAGAAAATACACTCTGACGGCGTCAGGTTATAGGCTCTGACACCGTCAGCTCGCCGCCATTAGGGTTCTCGGATGGCCTAGATCTACTTCTGACTTCGTCACTTGTAAACTAGCTCTGGGCCGTCTCTCTTTAGCATTACACCTGACGGCCTAGGATTGTTAACACCTGACGCCGTCAGGTGTAAACATCACAATTCATGCTTAGGGCGTCACGTATAGTCAGAATCCACTCCTTTGTCTTGGTTGGCTGACGGCGTCACCTTGTGACTCTGACGCCGTCAGGAAGGATTTCCAGCATTCTTTTGATACTTTGTCGTTTTCTTCACTTTATGCTCAAAAAACGTCCAAAATGATGTGTTTTCCAGAATTCTTCTCAAAAGTACCTAAAATGACAAAAGGAACGATTTAGGGCAATATTTGATCATATTAACACGAATTAGGGCTTAAATGACCCTCTAAAATGGGTACACTTTTCACCTCATCACACACACTTAATGAATGAAAATTGGAAAAGTATATATAGATTTTACATTCTGACGGGGTTAGGCTTTAGGTTCTGATGCCGTCAACCTGCCGTGTTTAGGGTTCTTGGATCACCTAGATCCACTTCTGACACCGTCAGCCTTTATAACCTTCTGGGCTGTCTCTCTTTAGCTTAACACCTGACGGCCTAGGATTTGTAACACCTGACGCCGTCAGGTGTAATGTGTTGAGTTCTTCCTTGGTCGTCTAGTAGAGTCTGAATCCACTCCTTTATCTTAAGGTGACGACGTCAACTTGTAACTCCTGACGCCGTCAGGTAGGAATTTCAGCTTGATTTGAGACTTTGTCATTTTCTGCACTTTTATGCTCAAAAAACGTCCAAAATGCAATGTTTTTGAGAATTCCTCCTGTAAGTACCATAAATGACAAAAGGAACGATTTAAGGCAATATTTGATCATAAAATAACGATTTAGGGATTAAATGACCCCCTAAAAGCGTAACACTTTTCGCCTCATCACATTGCAATTAAAAATTGGCGCTCCAATAATGCTTCTCAGAAACGTTAACCTAGGAGGCGGTCTTTGCAATGGTACAAGGATGATAATCAGGAAACTTATGTCAAAATTAATAGAGGCGCAGATAATTACATGCACAAGAGTTGGAGAAAAAGTCTACATCCCAAGAATCCCATTGACACACAAAGATCCAAATTACCCTTTTATTTTCAAAAGAAAACAATTCCTGGTTAAACTTTGTTACGCTATGACAATCAATAAAAGCCAGGGCCTGTCTCTCAACAAAATTGGCGTGTACCTTCCACAACCCATTTTTGACCATGGGCAACTATATGGTGCCTTATCACGGGCAACATCACCACATGGGCTAAAAATTCTTATGAAAACAGACCCTGAACACGGCGAAAATAGAACAAAGGACATAGTTTATAAAGAATTTTTAAACAGAATTTCCATAATCGAGGTCCAACATACTTGATTGCATACAAAAAAATCATTGATTTTGTTATTGCTATTGTTGTTGCATGCATTCTTTTGACCAAACAAATTTTTTTAACCTATCTTTTATTCATGTGCAGGATGACGACATATAATATTGGAGGTTTAAGAATAAATGATAGAGACAAGGTTTTAGAAGTGAAAGTTTATTGAGCATGGATTCACTGGGATCCACCAAACACAACAGAGAAAGGTTTCAGAGCTATTCTATTAGACAAACAGGTACGGTATATATAGTATATGACCAAAATAATAAAATACATATTAAAAGAAATATAAAATAACACTTTAATATGAACAGGGAGATGTAGTTCAAGCAAATATGGAAGCACCTGAAATTAACTATTTCAAGGGTATTCTCATACCTGGAAAGACTTACCGCATCTATGGATTCACATGTATTCCAACTGAGAATTGGCAGCAAACATTGCAGAAAAAAGTTTCACTTTCATTCACAACATCCACCGGCTTCGACGTTATAGAAGATGATGGCTTTCCAAAACATTACTTCGATTTCATCTCTTATAACCAACTGCCGTCCAGAGTCATAGATCCATTAGACAAAACGAAAAAGCCTCAGCCAGTCCTGATAGGTAACACTAAAACCAGTTAAATATACACTTATATATACAAAAACTTTCTAACTAACTCAATTATGTTTATTTCAGACTATATAGGTTGCTATATATCATCCACTAACACAGACAAGATTGGCAACCCTAATAGGAACCGCTCTATATATCGCAAAATTGAAATACAAAACCTGAAGTAAGTATAAAAAATTAAAAAAATCATATCTTTTGTTTGATGAATAATCAGCAAACATAGTAATCATTTGGCTTTCTTTCCCAATGTAGCCGAAATTCTCTTGAGTTAACATTGTGGGGCAATCTCGCTGAGAGCTTTAACAAGGAAGCCGTTGATGCAATGGAAAAACTTGTCTTAATAGCTGTCAGTTCTTGCAGAGTTTCACGCTTCCGAAATAGTTTACAACTATCAGCAACACCAGCTACGTATTACTACATAGACCCAAATATCCCAGAACTTCAACAATACAAAGCAGAGTAAGATACGCATTATACTTTGTTCTAAAATCAATACTGTTATGTATTCATATATATATCAATAACAATTTAAAATTTTAAAAGGTACAGAGAAGCTTTCAACCTGAATCCACCATTACAAATCATCAGACAAGCATTCAAAGACAAAGAAAGAGAAAAATTTCATAACAGATACCCGCTTGCAGTTCTTATGGCAGAACCCATGGAACCTTGTACAATAATTTTAAATAAAAAACAGCCTTTTTTTACACCATATTTATAAACTTATAACTAAACAGATTATGTAAAACACAAGATGTTAAATTTACCTGTGAGGAACCATATCAAGTATAAACACCTCACGAGAAAGGTTCTATAGATCGTGCAACGTTTGTTCCATTAAAGTTGACCAAAAAGGCGATGTTTATCACTGCAGAGTCCATGGACCTGTGGAATCTCCAGCAAACAGGTAACAAGTTAGTAAGAAACAAAAGATAACAAAAAAAATTCAGCAAATTAACTTATTTTCTATACAGAGGTACAATTTCAAGGCATATATAACCGACAACACATACAAAGTAATGATGACATTCTTCACACCAAAAGGAAACGACGTTGTCGGCACTGATTGTGATACATTGGTCAAATCCCTCGAAAACCCAGACCCCAAAGAATTTCCAAAAGAAATTAAAGCCATTGTCGGGAAAAAACACATTTTCCAATTTCACTTTAACACAGGGGCTAAACAAGGACCACACGAATTTATTTTCAATGACATCTTGGACAAAGACGAACAGCCAAAACAAATAGAAGCTAAAGTATCAGGTACATACAAAAAAAAATGAATCAAATAACATGGTACATTTACACCATATCCAACTCTAAATATTGATTTATTTGTTTCTGCCAGGATCGACATCACAGGAAAAAGAACTTGATGCTATTCATTATCCAAAAACAAGTGACAAACCAATGGTAGCTATCACCAGTGATCTACCAGCAACCGAACCAGAAAACATAAATCCATCAGAAAACATAACCACAGAAGAAGACCAATTAGAAGGTAAAACTCTTTTGCCATTTTCACAGAAATTTCAAAAACTATAAACAAAGGAGAAAAAAAATACAAAATCATTAACCTTTCTTTTATAACCTAACTTCATCTTCCTCTCTTAATAAAAAAAAAATAAAACATAGTAATATAACCTAATTTCATTTCTTTTTACTAATGCAGATATGGCAACACCACCATCTACCTACAAAGGTATGCAAACCAGGTCCAAAAGTGAAGCAATTTCTAAAATGAATCGCAGATCAGCCAAACGACCACTGTTTCCAGATGAACAACCAGATAACAAAAAGAAAAAGAACTAAGCTTAACAGCATAAGAATACTTAATGCTTTGGATGGGAAGGACAAACTACTAAAGCACATCACCTTATGTAAATAGATATGGCTATCACCAGTTATGGGAACCTACTTTTGGCTTACAATAGGTGTATGACACTTTATTTTGTATGACTATGTAAACTTATGTACTCAAGCCTATGTGCTAAAACTTATCCTGTTTCAAGCCAAATTAATCTATATTCAGTGTGCCACTATCTATAACATGATGTTCTTTTAATATGCCGCATATTTAACTATCACATATTTACCAATTAAAGATGATGAATACGTACTCTGTCCAACTAAATTATCAAATAACAACTACTTAAATATCAGTTAACTAAGTTTTTATACAAACCAAATATGAACATTAAAATAGAACTAAACAAGTACTTTTTTATTCATAAAAAACATGACATAGAAACATCAACAGAAGTACCAAACCATAAGCCACAAGTGGCATCATACATAAAGTTCTACCATACACAACAACAACACTTGAAACTAAAACAATACAACATCACAAAACTAGACGCCACCAACAATGTCAACAACAAACAACACTAATCATGGACCTCCATGAGCATGACATGACGTCGTTTCTCAGCTCTCGCATCACGAACCGCATCCAACAAGTTAACCACTGCCTGCAAAATGACCCCATTCGTGGCTTGAGCTTCAACTAAACACTACAACCCCTCCATGGCCGCCACATCAAAATGAATAAAAGTCTGGCCTTCTTCAATCATGTGTCCAAATTTTGCAATTTTTCACGCAAATCATGGGCCCATTCAACAACCTTCCTAATAAACCCCTCATTCTGAGTTTCTTCTTGGACAAAAAGAAACTTGAAACAATCTTTCAGATCATCAGAACCACATACATCTTTGAGTTCGTCAAAGTTGGGAGTCGACACCATTTTTTAAAAAAGGTTTTTAAATAACAAGCATAAAACACATATGACACTCATACACAAATAAATGCCACTTATATAGCCAAAAAAAGGTAACTAGAAACAGTTAAACTAACAAAACCACAACAGTTCCAATTTCGTTCTATTACCTATGCCATACCTACCAAAAAAAGCAGGAAAACTTCCAGCCACAAAATAATAATAATAATAATAATAATAATAATAATAATAATAATAATAATAATACAAACAGACATGCTAAATTAACATCAACTTCATGTGCTCCTATCCACAAACTCAAAAACATGAACATATTCCTTTCAGCTTTTTATGCCTGACAAAAGTAACTTTGCAAGATAAACTATTATCACCTATTTGAAACCATCTCATATACACTATATGTGACACTCATATATTAACATTAACAAAAATATGAAATTAATCCAGTTACACTAAAATTTGGCCGGCATAACAAAAAACATAGATTATTTTCTTACATAGGTTTATTATACAAGGATAAACATTACACTAAGTCCATCTGACCCGGAAATTTCATACACCAACACATATCACTGACTACCAAAGATATCATACAACATAAAACTACAACCCTCAACTTTTAACCCTACTACATCTAACACACACAGACACTGACCCTTTTAACACCCTACTAATATTACCACACTAACCCATACAAAGCAAACACAAACAACCTTACTAGAAATTCTTAAGTTTCTTAAGGATTTTCGACTTCTCACCACGCTTAAAAGCAGCAGCATGGCTCATCTGCATCAAACGACCGATCTCTGCAAAATCCTCTTGCTCCGAAGCCTTTAAATCAGCTAACGCTTCATCCAGACCATGTCCGCCCACAAACTTCTTCATTTCAACAATAATTCCATGCCTCTCCTCAATCCTAACCAATATCTCCTCAATCCTTTCGTTGTAGTTCTTTTGATCATCCCTATACGCCTTCTTTTCTCTAGAAAAAACCTTATGAAGAACCCTATCAATCCGTCTATCACCAATCTGATGAGCGATCTTCATACAATTAGGAAATTTAGGCGCCATAACGTTTACCTTAATAGCAGTTTTGGGCAATCACCAATTATTATTGCAAGATGCGTATTTTCTTGATTGGAAAAACCCTAACCCTGTTCAACAATTTTACCCCCAATTTGTTTTCACTAACGCAAACATACAGCTGGTATGGGCCAACACCAACTTGGACCCAAATATTTAAGACTACACAGAAAAAAAATAATTTAATGAAGGCCCAATAACAATATGCCCAACAAAAAATGTATTACAGAAGTTGATAAAATTTTTCATAATTTTTTTTTTTGTTATTTTTTTTTAAAAAATTTTTAATCTTTTGGTGTATGTTAAAAAAAAAAAAAAAAAACATTTTTATACATTCACTACATTATCAAATAACAAAAAAAATGGTTCCAAACAAATATACACATAATTGACATACCCAAATTAATAGTTACACCAAACAACACGCAAAACACAAAAACACAAAACATACAATACCCCGCCGCGTTTTACCTAATAAATCAAACTTTGATATTTTATTTTCTATAGCGCCTCCATCTCTGCTGCACTCTCATCAGGTATATCGAATCATATGTTGTCACTATCTATGTTCTCAAATGTATCATTATCTGTTGGAATAATTGACATTGTTACTCAAATTTATCACTATCTATTTAATTTAATAGATCAAACTTTCATATTTTATTTTCTTGGTAATCTTTATTGCTCAAACAAACATTTGCATATCTTTGCTTTGAATGGGTAAAACCCATTATAGATTATTTACATATTCAAGCTCTTTTGCTACATAAAGAGGGCTGTTTTGCTGCATAAAAGGGGGCTGTTTTTTTAAGCTGTTATATTTCAAGCTGTTTTTCTACATAAAGGGGGATGTTTTGCTATCTATTTCAAGTTGTTTTGCTGCATAAAAGGGGCTGCTTTTTAAACTGTTATATATGCAATTATAAGCTGTTTCTTTAGTCCTATGTTGAGCCGTTCTATTGCCACCATATGCTGTTTTATTTGTCTAAACATAAGCGATTTACCTGTGACTGATATGAAAAGATATTAGGGGTGGCAAAACGGGCGAGGCCGGGCGGGCACGGGCTACGGGCTAAACGGGCTATGGACTAAACGGGCGCGGGCTAAACGGTCGCGGGCTAAACGGGCACGGGCCAAACGGGCGCATGTTATACGAATCGCTTTAGAAAAGATCTAAAACAACAACAAAAATTCCTCAAACGTAACACCCCATTTATATTTATGTAACTAAATATACTATATCCATAAGTTTTTCATTAAAAACAATTTAATAAAGAGAGAAAAACATGTGCCCATTACGCCCATTTAACTTCTAAATGGACAATATATGTCCATTTCAAAAAAAGGAGGGGGCCCAAATGTACCCAAATCTTTTAAAAATTTGCCCATTTAGCCCATTTTTTTGAGTTTGGGCACAAATTGCCACCTCTAAAAGATATGCATGTCAATTACCCTTTTGAAACACAAGTGGACATTGTGATAGGCACTTCACAATTATATTAGAATGAAAGACAATATCGACGATGCTTTTCACACGGCACAACAAGAAACTTACGACCCAAATCAAGATCGTGATACTGGAGGCTCTATTAATGAAATGACCGAAAATACAAGTTCAAGTTGTAGAGATAGAGAAAACGATCTTTATACGAGTGTAATAGGAGACATAATTGCGGATGAGTTACTTGCATCTAGTAGATGAAGATTTTATATTGTGTCATGATATATGTACCTTTTCTTTTAGACTATTTGAACTTTGTTGGATCTAATTTAAATCATATGCGTGACACATCTTTATAAGTATTTAAGTTATAAATTATAGTTTTTAGTTTCATATGTATATTTCCTTAAAAACCTTTTGGAAAAAATAAATAAATAATAAGCTAATCCAAACACTTGAACTTATAAGCTTATTAAACATGAGCTAATCCAAACACTAAGCATGGGCTTATAAGCTTATGATATATAAGCAATAAACCGCATATATAACATAAGCTTAAGCCTAACTGATAAGCTTAACCAAACACCCCCTTATAGTTCAATTTTTTCTTTTGAGGTTTAAGTGTTTAACATGTGCAGTTGGCAACATGTCATGTTTCTTGATTATTAATTTACTAGAGGTTTCCAGTTAGGTACTTAGTTATTGATACTTGTTTATGCAATTACTCGATTATTAATTTTTAGTGCATGTAGTAAACAGTAGGATGCTTTGTTATGTATTAAATCGGAGAGAATAAATCTTTAAACAACTTTGGTGTTGGGGTTTGTAACTATTTTCTTGAATATGTTGCTCAAGTTTATGTATTCTGTAATTTTTTTAGCTCAAGTTGATGTGTTATTTTGGATTTGTAGAATGGTGGTTCATAAGTTGATGTAACTGTCAATTTAGTAGTTTTTTATTCACATTTGGATTTTAGCATTGCTTGTGAGATATGCCAATATGCATCTCAAGTCGGTTGAGCTGAAATTTCCAATAGAGTTGTAGCTCATAAGATGTTTACAGTTGGTTAATAATGCTACTTGATTCTTGAAAGGTTCCTTAACTGAAATATATATAATTTTAGCTTGACCCGTTTTAGGCAAATATAGTTTGACTCGTTACCAAACTCAGTCTCTCGTATACAAAGGTTCCTATCAACCACCAGCTTGCACATACGTTATGTCATGTTATAGTCTTGACATATGTAAACACATATTCTATGCATCTATTTACTATCAGTTTCTGTGTGATTTTCAGAAATGGTGGGTCTGTCTATTGGAGAAAAGCACTTTATACAAGGTGGAATTGCTCAAGACCTTCGTACTGATGGTCGTAAAAGATTAACTTACCGCCCTATAGTTGTGGAAACTGGCGTCATTGCCCAAGTATACATTTTCTTTCATTTTTCTTTAATAAAATCTTAAAACAATTTTACATGTATAAGTTGTTGATTATCAAGAAAAGGATGGTCATAAACACTTATATGTTTGATATCAGGCAAATGGTTCAGCAAGAGTGAAGATGGGCAGAACTGAAGTCATTGCCAGTGTTAAGGTATTTAGTTATCTTTTTATGCGTTCTCTGAATTTCCGTTTACTTTTTTTTGACATAAAATTTATTTATATATCTTGCTTGATCTGCTTTATTGTAGGCTGAACTAGGAAGACCAACTTCTTCAGCGCCTGACAAAGGAAAAGTTTCCATATATATTGATTGTAGTCCCACAGCGGCACCAGAATTCGAGGTTTACTATTTTCTGAATCCTTGATATAGTTCTCTTTCATCAAATGAATGAACCAACGGAATTCTACATTTTTGTATATACAGAGGAGAGGTGGTGAAGAATTGTCGATGGAACTATCAGCAGCATTACGGCAATGTCTTTTGGGAGGTAAAACTGGAGCAGGTATGAAATTTAACAAAAGAAGCAAAGTCCCATAATCGTTGTACTTATAAAACTAGCATATTTATTATATTTTTTTTCATATTCTGTATTTCAGGAGCTGGAATTAATCTTTCATCTTTGTCAATAGTGGATGGGAAGGTCTGTTGGGATTTATATATCGATGGTCTTGTGATTAGTATGGATGGAAATGTACTCGATGCTTTGGGTGCTGCAATCAAGGTATTTCTTATGCTTAACTTAACTCTCCTTTTTCTTTGAAAAAATATCGGATTTTCAGCATTTTCGAAGTTCATATCTGTTTTGCTAGTTTATCGGGGTGTTTAGAATTCTGTTATAAATGCGGTTATTATGATTGTGTCTTCAAGTCGCGTGTAATCAGTTTTTGTGTTCCTGCTTAGTGAAACAGATTCTGGTTATCAGATTATTTAGGGGTCAAATAATTAGTTTATGATTAGTTAAAACAAAACCGATTCACATTTGTGGTTAGGAGGACGAGGTAGGATTAAATAACGTTACTCTCTATCCTGAAATCCGTAAATAATCAGAATTTAGGAAATCTTAAACGGCTCATTTATCAGATTATCACAAGCATCTCTTGCAGCCCATTTTGTAACAGTTGATCATCTGATTCTGAATAATTGCATGACTATATATCCCGTAATCACTTTCCAAACATACAATGCCAAACACACAAATATAGCTTTGTTTGTAATTTTGTATGCTACCAAACACGTTTCTCTAGTGATCAATATTTCTTTCCATAGGCTGCTTTAAGCAATACAGGCATTCCGAAAGTCAATGTTGCATCAGCTACTCCTTCTGATGAACAGCCAGAGGTTGATGTGAGTGATGAAGAATTTCTACAGTTTGACACCACTGCGGTCCCAGTCATTGTTACTTTAACTAAGGTAATGTCAGATTAACGTCACATACAAACAAAAAAGAAAGCTTTCAGTCGGACATATTCTTTTCATGTTTATTTGGTTTCATTTCCCTCTGTATGTAGATTGGACGGCATTACATTGTAGATGCAACTTCAGAGGAAGAATCACAAATGAGCTCTGCTGTATCTGTTTCAATCAACAGGCAAGGATTGATTTGTGGGTTGACAAAAAGAGGAGGTGCAGGTTTAGATCCAAGTGTCATTCTTGACATGATATCAGTGGCTAAACATGTAAGTGAGCAGTTAATGAATAAACTGGATTCGGAGATAGCTGCAGCTGAGGCTATGGAAGAGGAATCATGATATTGTTAGGGGTTAGGGTAGGCACGTTGATGTAGAGAGTTTGTGATGTATCGTGTTGTGTTCATTTGTCTCGGGATGTATGCTTAACATATTTGATAGTTTGGTGCTGGGAGAGGTCAAAACGAAATTTTGATGTACCATGTTATACATGATGCTGATTCATAGCTTATCAATTGTGCTCTTATTGAATTCCGGGTATTAGATGTGCAAAATGAGCAAGTCGGTTGAGTTAGGTAACACTGGAGACGCAGGACTCTTGTCATGCGAGATTATGTTTTTTTACACACAAACATTTTTTTTAAATCCATTTTAACATCTTTAAGATATTGTTAAAAAAAACTACAGTATATCTTTATTCTAGAATTAGTTTTCCTTTCATAGATGGTTTAGGATGTTTTTTGCTTATGGTTAAGGTTTGCATTTGCTCTGGTGGAAGAAGGAATAAAAATAATCTCGAAGGGATTTTGATTAGAAACAGGGACATTGTGTCTTTTCCAATCTCCAATTTTGGGCCAGGTCACTTTAATGTGTCAGTTTAATTTGGTTCATTCAAAACACCTTCTCATGATCTTGATTCTTGAGATTCTATTATCTATAGCTTCCGGACTTTAAGTTAAATCTCTCGGTAAAAGAGTTGTCGGTGATGTTGTCGACTGTCACGAAGCAGCGAGTCTAGCCTTCGTCTTAGATTGTGACCCATCATCTTTTTCAGGTAAATATCTTGGTGTTTACTATGCTTCCAAAGATTTGGCATCTTTCGAAGCATATATGTAACTTGTTCGAATAATCGAATGGGTAAACTTTCTTAACTGGCTTGTTATAAAGAATCCCCTTCTCCAATCCTACTAGCACCTTGCTAGGTTCGACACTTTTGACCCATTTGATTTGTTTGTTTAGTCAATGTTCACAAGTAAACTATTTATTGTGTTATCATGGGGCTTGTGGTCTAGTGGTAAAACCTTAAGTAGTTAAGCGAGCCCAAGTGAGAGTAGTACCGGTTTGGGTGACCGACCGGGAAGTCCTCACTTGGTAACCACAAGCTCTAATGATATCAGGCGAATCGGGAATAGGAGTGAGGTTATCCCCTAAGGAGAGGCTCGCGGTTGGTATCTCTGCCCGAGGATGCGACACTAACTCGAGCCAACAACTAACAACTAACATCTAACAACTAACCCGCCGTTCAAAAAAAAAAAACTATTTATTGTGTTGAAAGATAAAACATAATCTAAAGACTCAGAATCAGATAATCTTTCGCTAAAGTTATGCATTGTCGGATTCTATTTTCTCTCGGACTATTTTGGCCATTCTGAAAACCAAAATCAGGTGTGTAAAATACTAGTCAAATATCTCAGCTTTTACATCATATTGAACGAGTAGGGCACCGGTCCGCCGCGTTGCGGCGGGGCGTTGTTTTATGCCGTTGATCAATGCGCGGTTGCAACGGGTTGTTTCCATATATGTTAAACCGACGTTACCCGCTGGTTTGAATAAGCAGAAAGTAGAACACTCTTATCAGCATCTGACAATACCTAGAAGAAAAGTGATACGTAGAAAGCAGTTAGATATATAATCAAGAGGTCTTGGAATATATTGTAATGCGAATTTCAATATTACCACTTAACGATACCTTGCAGCCCCAAAAATGGAAATTAAGTTGTTGAAGTTCTGGGAAATAACCCATAAGTTGACGGATACATGAACTTCTATTCATTGCCATATATTGAAGCTCGTACAACGGCAAAATCAACACTGGGTCACAACATAACAGAGGCAGAACTGAGCATTATTTGTTAGCCACAATAGTACATAACAGACACCCATTGCATCCATTGCATCCTTTCACAGAAACCCATTGCATTTCATTCCACAGAGTAAATCGCGCGCTGTTTTTTGCTCCTTTCCAAGCCATTGCATCCCACTAAAAAAATGTATTGACAATAGCTGTCATTCCAAGTACCTGTATCTAGTATGCATGCATGTGTGTGTAAGCTAAGGTTGGATCTCATCAGCCACATAATAAAGTTGAAATGTTGAAGCAATGTACCTGTACAGGAAGTTCACTTGAAGAGTCAATGCCTCGAGAGCATAAAGCGTTCACGTACATAAAGGTGTGTCAATCTTAGGATTTGAGATCCTTTATGATACCATTGAGGTTTTCGATCTGTGACTCTAGATCTTTCCCTCTTCTTTTCAGAATTTCAATTGTTTGTTTCGATGTTCTATTAGCATAGTATCCTTCTCCTAACAAAACCTGCAAGTAAACTAAATATGTCTCATAAGGTGTAAACATTAGTTATAGAAGTTTGCTTTCATGCTACAATCCAACCGATATCTAAAAGCATCCACCGATTCCCCGATAATGTCCAATTGTGACAAAAGAAAAAAATGTCCAATTGTGACAAAAGAAAAAATGTCCAATTGTTTCTGTTTACCGAATTAGCAATATAAAAGATTAAAAATTTATCATCTGCGAACATAAAAGTGGCTAATATGTAGTGTTCTATAGCGTGTGGGGTATTAAATACAGATTGAGTTGGTAAGCATAAGAAATATAAAATTACCATGAATTCATTGGTATGTATCAGTTTTCCTGGAAAGAAGGCCGCCTTCCCAAAAGGAACCTGCAAAAGCGTAGCACGAAATTACTCATATTTTCATAATTCTACCAACATTATCAACCTTTAACTATGTATTCCTTTGATCACATGAAAGCTATAAGAATGTGCTAACAAAAATCAGTTGACTTATCAATAATTCAGTTCAAGCTCCTATAAGCTTAAGCTCCTTAAGTTGACTTATCAATGATTCAACATCATGAAGTTTTGGTAAGAACATCATTGAGATAAATGTAAACTACCGAACTACAACTGTAGCGGAAATAGGGGGTGTTCGGGATTTCTCACTAAACAACTTATCTCACAATTTCAAAACAAAATTTGCAAATAAACACTCCCTTACGCTACTGATAATCTAGTTGTCTATCAATTCCAATTTTTCAAGTCACACCAATCACTTTGTAAAACGCATCCGCACACCACCTAAGAAGCTCTTTCTGATTGCTTATTTTTTTCTGCATTTTGAGGGCGTTTGTCTAACCTTATATGTGGGCTTATGAGCTTATTTGATTTCGGCTAATATTTCATAAGCCTCAATTTTCTAGCTTATTTTGAGACTTATGGGCTTATATAAGTTTATCATATTATAATAAACTTATATAAGCCCACAAGTCTCAAAATAAGCCGGAAACTTAAGGCTTAAGAAATATAAGCCGAAACACAAATAAAGTCATAAGCCACATATAAACTTAAACAAACACCCCCTAAGGTAAATGTAAACTACTGAACTACAAGTCTACAACTGTAGCTGGAATAGGGGGTGTTCGGGATTTCTCACTAAACTACTTATTCCACTATTTCAAAACACAATTTGCAAATAAACACTCCCTTACGCTACTGATAATCTAGTTATCTATTAATTCCACCTTTTAAGTCACAATAACCACTTTGCAATTCACATCCGCACACCACCTAAGAAGCTCTTTCTGATTGTTTTTTTTTCCCCCCTGCATTTTGAGGGTGTTTGTCTAAGCTATATGTCCATCTATAAAATCCATACCAAGCATATTATAAGCTGTGAAAAAAGGTAGTTGAGAAGCAAATTACCACTTTCTTTGCCGTCCAAGCCCAAGATTAGCCGCAAGCGTGGGCATCTGAATAATTGAAAATCAATAGCATAGGAAAGATAAGCAATGAGTATGATTATAGCAAGCCCATTGTATGAATGGCTTCGACATGTAAAGCTGAGCTGTGAGTAAACAGTGATGTACAAAAGAATCTTGTTGAACTCGCGTATGGCCTCCACATACTACTTACTTGTTACCAGAGAGTATGAACAACAGGATGCCACCCAGAATTGATTTCTATGAAAAACATATATATTTATGCACACAATTACTCAACTTCCCCTTGTAATTGCAGCCCCTCTATCACAATTCATGACAATCTCAAGTGAGGACATCGAGCCTAATTTTTTTCTTAGCCTGCACACGGGGATCGGCCCTACAACACATAAATCATAGAAATAAACCTATAATCCATCTAATCTAAAGAGAAAAAGTATAACCCCTAATTTTTTTCATACAGCTTTGATGATTACAGTTCAGGCTATGATTGTTAGCATAAACCCTAAATCTGAAATCAGACAAAATTAAATACAACTAAACCCAAACGCATGTTCACCTGGTATAATCGATACCATAACTCCAAAATGAAAACCTTCGTTCTTCTATTTTGACGATCTCAGAGGTATGCCTGAGCTGGAAACTTTGAGATTATCATTGGAAAAGTGTTGGAGTGTATCTGGAAAACTAAGGGAAATGTATGTGTAGTGGAGGGGCAAAGTACACACAAAGAATGGACATGGGCCTGAGGCGTGGTAACGGGCTGAAAAAAAAACCGGGAGTCCAACATACTACCCGACGTCGTTTCAAATGATAATTAATATATATATATATATATATAATGGGGATTCTGATATACAAAAATATTGAACCAAATACTAAGTTGTAAGCTCCTGAAAACATGTTCTTTCAAAATGAAACCATATACTTATAACTTTAAGTTATAACATCATGTTAGGCCTTTGTACACAGGGATACCAGCAAGAAACAGCTGAACTCAACCTCCCTTTAATCAAAATGCTGATCCCAGTATATTTCTGCATGAGGTTATGATATGATCCTATGACCATTTACACCATAACACATATCCCAACTTATCCTTTGACTGGGAGATAAAATTAATCATGTATACGGCAAATTCGCTTGTAGCCAATCTTAGGGCAGAAAGTCTGTTTCCATTCATAGGCGAAGCCGAAGACCAAATTACCAATGTCTCTTGGTCAGATATGGAATCCATTCATCCAGAAATAAATGATGCAATAGGTTTTAAAATGCTCCGTCTACAAACAGAGGACGTTTCAGAGAGTAAATAATCTTTTGTAGTAGCTGCAGACACAAGTCTGAAACTTTGCAGTCAATTCCTCTACATCCGATTGTTCACATGCAGTTCTTAAATATTCCATTCTTACTTCCGATGCATCAAGTTTCTCCTGAAAAGCTGCCAAAGCTGCTTCCCGGCAAATAAGAGAAATGTCGGCCCCTGTATAGCCTTCAGATAAACGACTCAACTCCTCAATGAATACATCAGAACTGCAACTCATTCTACGCAAATGAATACTAAAGATCTTCTTACGATCTTCTTCATTTGGTGGCCCCACATACACAAGCCTATCAAAACGTCCTGGCCTCAAAAGGGCTAAATCAATCTTATCTGGTCTGTTTGTAGCAGCAATAACAATGACATTAACTCTGTGGTTCAAACCGTCTAATTCGACCAGAATTTGACTTATAACACGATCACCAGCTGAAACCCCGTCATTTTCCTTCCCACGGATGTTAGCAAGACCATCTAATTCATCAAAAAATGTGATCAAAGGAGTATTCGCCCTTGCTTTTGCAAACACAGACTTTACAGCCTTTTCTGATTCACCAACCCATTTGCAAAAGTTCTGGGCCTTTCACTGCAAGAAAATTGAGTTTGGCCTCAGCACGAGCCAAAAGAGTTTTGCTGCACCCGGGGGACCAAACAATAAGACACCGGTTGGTGGTCGTGTACCAATACGCTTGAAAGCATCCTGATGCTTTTTAGGCCATTCTACAGTTTCTATTTACTGCATTTTAACCTCCTTTTGACCACCAACGTCTCTCCAGCTAACCTTTGGAACCTCAAGTATCACCTCTCTCATGGCGCTCGGTCTTACTTTAATTCTTGCCTTCTCAAAATCTTCAAAACACACACTCAAACTTTCTAACATGGCCACCTAATTCTGAATTGGATGAAGATGAACCCTCCAAATTATTTTCATAATGCATTGCGTTCATATCATCTGAATTGGATGAAGATGAACCCTCCAAATTATTGGATGAAGATGAACCGTCAAAATTATTTTCATAATGCATTGCATTCATATCATCTGAAGACACGCACGCCTGCTTATTATTATCACCAATCTTGCTACTGCAGCGCCTAAGGCAAACAAAGGCAGCTTCATTGCAGAGGGAGGCAAGATCGGCACCCACAAACCCATGAGTAGTCATAGCCAGATGATGAATATCCGAATCTAATAGATGGTGTTCTTTTTCGTTGAGGAGAACAAGTAATATATCATACCGTTTACTAGGAGATGGCACACCTAATTCGATTTCCCTGTCAAGCCTTCCAGGCCGTCTGCAGTGCTGGTTCAATACTGTCAGGCCTATTGGTTGCAGTAATGACAAGTAGGCCTTCGGTTCTACTAATTCCATCCATCAAATTGAGTAGTGTTGCAACAACCTTCCAGAAAGTTCTTCACCACCTTCTTTCCGTGATGGGGCAATGGCATCCAATTCATCTATAAATACCACAGCGGGCGCAGCACTAATAGCTGAATCGCTAACTATTAATAAGGCAGTGTTAGGCTTCATTTAACATCTGCCGTTCGATGTCTTTGCCCTCGTCATTAGATTGGAAGATAATGCCCTTAACTTTCTCATAACGTCCGAGCGCAAGACACCCATCATCAACCACCCTCAACAGATCCGTAACTAATCTATCTTTCCATACTTCTGAAAACCCTTTACACAGTTCACCCAAGACAGCCGAATCAGGACCAACAGGCCTCTCTAACATCTCTTTAAAAACACAAAATGCACCATCATAATCATCATTTTGCACAAATGAAGACATCAACATCTTTACTGTATCCTCATTTGGACGACAACCACTCTTTATCATACTTTTGTATAACTGAAATCCGCGTTCTGGATTCTTTCGTGCACATTGTCCTCTAATAAGTGCAGCAAAAGTTGAAGCATTCGGTACTAATTTCTTTTTATCAAGTTCTTTAACCAAATAAGCAGCTTTTTTAGTCTTCCCTTCATTACACAAACCCGACAACAACGCATTATAAGTCAAGATATCAGCTTTAATCCCGTTCCTCATCATTTCTTCAAAGAT
Source organism: Artemisia annua (assembly GCA_014162995.1). Lineage (NCBI taxonomy): Eukaryota > Viridiplantae > Streptophyta > Magnoliopsida > Asterales > Asteraceae > Artemisia > Artemisia annua. Next base: position 58,072 of record LBNU01030657.1, on the reverse strand, counting down.
TTGATTACCCTTTTCAGTTTTACCCGTTTGGGAACACCAACTGATCAAAGTATTATAAGTTACCGTATTAGGACCCACATTAACCCTTTTCATTTCGTGAAAAACTTTAAACGCTTCATGTAACTTCCCTTCCTTACAATATCCATAAATCAACGTGTTATAAGTAACAACATTCGGTTTAACCCCTTTCTTCTCCATCGTATCTTTCAACTTCATTCCCACGCTCACATGACCCTGGCCACCATACGCAGCTATCAACATATTATAAGTCGATACAAGCGGGCTAAACCCCATATCCTTCATCTCATCAAACACTCTAACCGCATCCTCCAACTTCCCCAACTGACAATAAGCGTTAATCACCATATTAACCGTAAAAACATTCACCACAATCCTCGCTCGCCTCATTTCCTTATAAAACGACAAAACAACACTACCTCTATTCATACTCAACAAACCACTCATATACAAATTACAAGACTCCACATTAGGCACAAAACCATACTCCCTCATACGCCGAAACGTATAACTAGCATTCCTAAACTGTTTCATCTCAGCAAAAATCTTAAAAAGCGCATCAAAAACACGAGGACTCGAATCACACATCCTATAAGTAGACAAAACACCATCAAAAACCTTCTCACACATATCAAAATTTTCACACTGTTTCAAAACCTGTTTCAACACATATTCAGCAGACACAAATTTCCTGTTCTTAGTCAAAACATGGATAATAATGAAATTGCTTTCTGGGTATAGTAAATTAGGCCTTTTTAACAAAACCCATTTGAAGAATTTGAATGAAAGTGAGTAATTGTGTTGGATTTTTAAAAGGGTGTGTTTGACTTTAAAAGAGTCAAACTTGGGTAATAATAGGTCTAATTTGGTGAAATCATTGTGAAGGAGATGACTGTGTGCTATGTTGATGTAATCAAGATCTTGGCCTTTGGGTTCTTGGATTGTGTTAAAGGGTATTGGAATTGGGTTCCATTTTGGGGTTTTCATGGTTGAAATTTGACGAATTTGAAAATACTTCATTATATGATAATCTGGAATAAGGAAAATGGTGGATTTTGAGTGTGCTAAAGTTATGATTATTGCAGCATGAGCAGCGAGGGTGAGTGTTTATATTCAAATTTTATATATTGTTTTACAATGTTCTTTTCTTTGATTTGTGAAAGTATCTATCAAAAAACATAATGTCTTTAACTCAAGTTGATTTAGTATAGCAAGGTACCCGAGCGTTGCAACGACGAGTATGCGTTGCAACGACGAGTATCATGTAATCAAAACTTTTGACGAACAATATGATTTGATTATATATTACGCATGACGAGAACATTAGTAAATAACTTTATCGCACACTGTCTCATATAAATATGTTAGAGTACCCGTGCATCGCGATGCAATGACTATACGAAAACGGTAGTTAGTAGTCTTACGAAAAGTGACGTGACGATGAAAGATACTTGCTAGTCATAAACGTTGTATAATATTCGTCACAATATTATATAACGTGTAAACATAGATTAGTATACATTAGTTCGTACAAATATATGATTAGTAAATCTATATATGACATTGTTTAACAAAAATATGAATTACATTATTCAAAAGCTATACATTTTACATATTTTATAAACTAACTGAAATTTTTCGTACTTTAACTTGTACCATTCTTTTCAATCAAATATAAGTGCGGGTTATAATGACCACATTAGTAGCTTGTTTGGTTTATACTTTATTGTATGTATTTTTGAAAAAAAATAAGGCTAACATTAATTATAAATGTTGTATCTTTAGCTTTATTATTTGTATTTTTTAAATTATTGTTATTTTATTTGAATGGTTTGTACAATACGCTTAATTATTTGTAATGCTTAATTTAAGTTTAAGATAATAATTTTCTTAGTGATGTTTAATTGAGGAAAAAAGGTTCCTCCCTTATACTCCGTATTATATACAGTTAAGATAAGCAGGGTTCGAGTGTGTAAACTCCGTTCTCTGACCATTGAGAGCGGAGAAACAAACCAAAACCATAACTAAACATGGAGTAAAATGGGAAAGTGATTATATACTGTCCATTTTTCAATTCACGTTATAAAACACTCTTTTGCGAGTCTGCTACCATTTAAAAGCAACCCAACACCAATCTTTTGCCTTTTTTTAAATAAAGGATATCCATACTTGTAACAAACGCGTGAATCACTAAACTTACCCATTCCATGATCCACTTTCGGACTGCACCACCAAGGGTCAGTTTAGTTTGTTGGTGGAGTTGAGATTACATTTGAAATTGATACTGGTTTGATAGAAAATAAGAAGAAATTAAAGGTTATTTCAATTATATTTTTGTTTATATGTATATTTAGATATTATAAGTTATTTTGCAATTTGAAAAATATAAAACAAAGATAGAATGAATAATATGTGGTTGATACAAATAACAAAATAGACGACTAAAATCTAATTGGTTGGATTCATCACAAGCCACTAAGGGTGCGTTTGGTTTGTAAGTGGGATTGGAATTGGATTCGGATTTTGGAAAGGTTTGAAGAAAAGAATGAGAGAGAAAATTAATTAATATATATGTTTAATAAGTTTTATGTATTTGTTTGAAATAAAAAAGGTAAAAGTTAAAAAAAATGAATGAAGATGTGTGGTTGACAAAAATTCGTTAAATAAAAGAAAGTTTTTAATCAACCCACTTGGGGTGGTAAGAATATTTTGAATCCGAATCATGATGTGTAGGAGGAAATTAAATGTACCAAACAAAGGATTCAAACAATCTTTGATTCTACACTCAGTGACACCCGCATACCAAACGGGCCCAAATTTTTCATTCAAACCCTTTGTCATAAAAGAAAAACATGTACCAAACAATTGATTTGAAATGTCTTTGATTCCAAACCTCCTAATACCCATATAACAAACGGGCCCCAAACTGATAACGCACATTATACTATGAAAAGAAAATAAAGAATAAAAACATAATAAAAACTCATAAAAATCGTATTCTATTTAAGCAATAGGATAAAAAGAAGAGTGAAAATTATAAATAATGGGTCAGAGGTACTAATAGTAGTAGCCCATATTGATTCACTAATTTCAATCGCTTTGACTTTTTAACATGTCAGTCCCACAATCCTATCTCGACGCAATTTTCGAACCGTCACACACTATACACTCTTGACTAACATCCAAGCATCATGAATCATTGTGGCGAATCTAGTGCAATGCCCCACTAATAAAAGAGTTAAGGGTGAGCATCGGTCCGAGACCGGACCGGACCGACAAGACCGAAGACCGAATTAAGGTAAAAACCCGGACCGAGACCGAGACCGAATGTGGTCGGTCCGGTCCGGTCCGGTCTTCGGTCGGTCCGGTCCAAATAGGTAAGATTTGGCATGTTTTTTCGGTTTTTTGGTCGGTCCGGACCGGACCGAACCGGACCGACCGGACCGAAGACCGAATTAGCCAAAAATCCTAGACCGAGGACCGGACCGAATGTGGTCGGTCCGGTCCGGTTCGGTCCGATCCGGTCGGTTTTGTCGGTCGGTCCGGTCCATCCGGTCCGTTTGCTCACCCCTAAAAAGAGTAACATGTATAAAAATTACGCCATTTAGTGTTCGATCAAGACATCATTACATCAAATAAAAGAGTAACGTGTATAAACATTAGGCCATTTAGTGTTTGACATATCATGTTAGAATCATAACTCCTAATCATTGGTTGAAGTACAACAACAAAGTGATAACTAACATCTTTAACTTTAAGTTCATCGTTCAAGAAAAAACTTTAAGCGCCCTTTAGTACAAACAATTTATGTGGTTATGAGTGTGTAAATTCAGATCTAACTGTTCAGAACAGAAAAAATAAACAATTACCGAGACTAAATGGAGACTCTCGGATCAATTTACTACAACTTATAACATATATTTACTCTTTTTCCAGAATGAAATAATGTCGTACATATCTTAAATGCTTGAATCACTAACACTCTCTTCCCGAGTTTTTATTTAGAAAAAAAAATGTGGAGAGGAATGTATTTTTCGGGTGGAAGATAAAGGGGGCAGCAAAATATATCAAATTTCTCTTCCTCGTTTTCTTTCCAAATTGTGAAAGTTAGAGAGAAGATGATTTGTAAACTTAATTTGGTTCAATTCACTTTCTTTTCAACTTGGAAACACATATATGTTTTATATCTATTATGCGTTTCTTTCTTTTTTAACTTTTCAATTTCTCTTCTTTTCATTTCATACTAGAAAACATGGCGTAAACTTGAAGTTAAGCCTAATTCAACGTGCTAAACTGATAAACATATTATAAGACTCACTTATGATTCTTAATGATTTCAGTCACTTAAACTTTTCGACACGCCAGTCCCACAGTCCCACGGTCCCACCTCGACGCGATTTTCGAACCGTCACACACCCTACACTCTTGACTAACATCCAAACATCATGAATCATTGTGGCGAATCTAGTGAAATGCCCCACTAACAAATATTTTTAGGTCCCAAACATTCGGGTCAAAATGGGTCCATTCATACATTCACCTTAACCAATCAAACCACAACCAAACTCAATATGGGTACATATTACCCACACTTTACACTTTTACCCTTTACTTTATTTACATTAAAAAATTAAACAAATAATAAATAGATAAATAAATAAATACTTAGCTTAAAACTTATACTACCACAAATTATACTATCATCACATTACATTACATTTTCTTTTTATTTATTTATTTTTAACCTACATTTTTGTGGTCTTCATCTATTAAAATCCTGTAACTAATCAATTTCCCATTTTTTTAATAAAACCCTTATCTTAATTTTAAGTATAAATTATTTCCCTTTTTTTTAAATTTTTTTTTAATCAAGTTTTAATTTTTATAAAATTTTAAATTTCAAGATTTACAAGAAAGTTTATAATTTCAAGATCTGAAGCTGCTGTATGTGGATCTAAGGTAATTTTTATTTAATTTTTGTAATTAATTAATTAATTAATTAAATTGTGAATTAGGGTTTTTAAATGCTTGATTTTGATGCTTAATATGATGATTATATTTGAAATTGATTTAGGGCTTTTGATCAGATTGACTTGCTTGTCCATTTGTACTGTTCAATTTAAAATCTTGTTGACTAGTTTTAAACTTTCTAAAAATAGAAAGTTTGCTAATTTGGGGAAATTTAGTTGGATTATGGAGATTGAGAGTATAATGAATATGGGTTTTTGAGTTTATGTTCAGAAGTTTAGATTAAGCATAAATTTGGTAATTATTTTGTATTATGTTTGTTTTTATGATGATGGTTTAGCTTATGAAAAAGAAACCTGTTATTTTTGTGTAATGTGATCTTAATTTAGTAAGTTTGTAAATAGTTGGTGGAATTTGTATTTTTTACAGTGTTGCGGATATGTAGATTTTGTAAAGGATCAAGATTTTTTTTAAAAGAAAAAAGTTGAGATGGAATTGAACATAGAAGAAGCGTTTAGAGCGAAAGAGCATGCAGAAAAGCTATTTATGGTAAATGATTACATGGGTGCGAAGCAGTACGCGATAAAGGCTCAAGCTTTGTGCCCGCAGCTCGAGGGTGTGTCTCAGATGGTGGCTACTTTTGAAATATACGCTGCTGCTCAGACGAAAATAAATGGTGAAATTGATTTGTATTCGGTTCTTGGATTAGGCCCGTCTGCAGAGAAATCTGTATTGAAGAAACAATACAGAAAGATGGCGGTTCTTCTTCATCCCGATAAGAACAAGACAATGGGAGCTGATGAGGCGTTTAAGCTTGTATCAGAAGCATGGAGTGTGTTATCGGATAATACTAAAAGGAATAATTATGATGTTAGAAGAAATAAGCAGTTATCAGCATCAGTATCTCGACTTGATACTTTCTGGACTGTTTGCACTACGTGTCGTGTTCAGTATGAATATCTTAGAAAATACGTGAATAAAAGACTTTCGTGCAAGAATTGTCGTGGGGTTTTTGTAGCTGTTGAAACGGGGTCTGCTCCTGTTACTTATTGTCCTTGGTCTTATACGAGTGAAAATAACGGTTATGCAAACCATTCGTATAATACTAATGCCACTACATATATACCAAATTCATCAGTATGTTTCACAGGCAATGGGTCGTCTACTTATCCACCTGCACACACATCCGAATATGGGAGTAATGCAACCTTCCAGTGGAACACTTCTACAGGTGCTTCTGATCATAGTGTTGTTCATAAGAGGAATAAAAGACCACAATCCCAGGTGGGTCCCGGTGAAATCAAGGTTGTTAAGCTTGGTAGGCCTCGAAAAAAGAGAAAGATTGAACCGGGAAATGGAACTCAACCCACAAACGGTGAAATGTTATTCAAAACCGAGCCTGATGTGGCAGCGTCTAATGGGCATATTGTCAATGAGACGTCGGTCAAGTGGTATCCTGCTCCACCTACTATTGATATTAGGAAGTTGTTAATTGACAAAGCGAGATCAGTCATTCGGGTTAAGTTAGAAGAAATAAAATTAGCTTCAAAAAACGAGAAAGCGATGAAAAAAACGGATCCAGTTCCAATAACCGTCCCAGACCCAGATTTCCATGATTTTGATAGGGATCGATTGGAGGAAGTATTCAAACCGAAGCAAATATGGGCTATATATGATGAAGAAGACGGTATGCCTCGTTTATATTGTCTAATCCGTGAAGTTATATCTGTGAAGCCGTTTCAGCTCTATATTAGTTACTTGAACTCAAAAACCGACACCGAGTTTGGTTGTGTAAAATGGATCGAATCGGGGTTTACTAAATCATGTGGAAACTTCCGTGTTTTCCATTCTGATATCGTTGACCAAGTCAACATCTTTTCTCATCTTTTAGGACGAGAAAAAGCTGGTAGAGGAGGTTGTGTTAAAATATACCCTAAAAGTGGTGACGTATGGGCAGTTTATCGAAACTGGTCGGTTAACTGGAACCGCAAGACACCAGAAGAAGTGAGGCATCAGTATGAAATGGTTGAAATTCTTGAAGATTATTCTGAAGAGCTTGGAATACGTGTAACTCCTTTGGTTAAGTTAAATGGTTATAAAACAGTTTATCAAAGGGACGAGAAAAAGAATGGGACCCGCTGGATACCGAGAAGGGAAATGGTAAGATTTTCACATCAAGTTCCGTCTTGTTTACTTAAAGGTCAAGGACTTAACTTGCCTGACGGTTGCTGGGATCTTGACCCTGCTGCAACCCCTGAAGAACTTCTTCAGGCTGCAGTTGATGAAGAAAAACAAGATCTTAATGTACAAAGTACAAACATAAACATGTAGTTGCGTGTGTGTGTGTGATTTTTAGATAAAAGGATCGTAAGATGATCCACGGCGAACTAAAGCTCACATTTGTTTTTAGATGAGTTGCATTGCATGTTGGCTGAGCTAGTATTTGTACCATCTTTAAATACTCTTAAGACTGTTTTAACACTTAGTTTATACATTAATGATAATTGCAGGATTTATGATGCTTGAACATTGTCGTTTTTATCTTCGAGTCTTAGTATATGCAAAGTGCCGTCTTCATATAAACTAGACAAATCCCCACGAAAGCATAGCGTAACATTTGTGGCATCTTTTACACTTCAGTAAAATTCTCAACAGTGAAGAGTAAATACATAAACCATGCAGGTTTTAACAAAGAATAAAAAACAAGTTATTGCATCATTTCATTCAAAACATACATAAATTATATGAAGCCCAGAGACTTTAAATGTTTTGACCAAGAAAAGCTATTCTATAATATTTTGGAACTGAAACTTATTTTGTCATCTTCTTGGTGCATATGTTATGCCCCTACCCTCCTGCTGTTGTGGGGTTTGTGTGTGCTCTTTAAGGTCAATGAGACCCACCAATAGTAGAGTCAGTAGGTAAACTATACTTGTTTGTGAAGGCTGGTGTTTATTACTGTACTGTGCAGTTGTTGATGGTAGAGGATACTACTGTAGAAAAAAGTTGTTTCATTTGTCTTGGTCTAGTTGGTTCTATAGATGGGAGTATTCAAAAGAATCTTGAGTTTAATTTGTTGGAAAATTTATTGATGATGATAGAACATTTATTTAGGTCATTATACAGAGTTAGTCGTTAACGAGCTTGATTTACCTCATGTGATTGATTACCAATAAAATCTTTACTTTTACCAAAAATGTGTGCCATTATCAAAGTCGACGAAAGAACATCTTCTTAGAAAGAAACAAAAGTTCAAGAGTGATATTGTAATTTCAAAAGTTATAGTGATATATGGATCGTTATAACTTACAAGTGGTAAACACTGCATTTTTACTTCAGTGAAGTTAATTAGAAGTTGAAACTTTGTATCAGTTTCACTTCAGTCGAGTTTATACAGTATCAAGCAAATGTCGGTCTAACGGTAAAAGTTTGCAATTATTATAAATGAAATGCGAAAGGTCTCAAGTTCACAAACTGCTTAGTGAAAACATGATATGGCCTAGCCAACCTAACAAGAAAACAAAGGGCTTTAGCTGGTTTGAGTGTGCGGAGGTAAGATCAGACTATGTGAATTAGTCAACCAAAAAGTCGAAAGCCATGGTTACCTAAAAAAATGGATAAAAAATAACGTGTTTGCTAAGTGGCCAAAATTGTAAGACGGTTATATTTTGTTGGTAGCTTAAATTGGATCCACATCACAATCAAAATGTCACAAAACTATACAAGCTAAAGAATCATTTCACAAAATACTGATTAACGATTTACAGAATTCTGCTCCGGAAAACTTGTACAACACCTACAACGAATCTCATGTGTTTTCTCTTTTAATAATCTAATCTAACTCGTTTTTTTGTACAACAAATCTAGAAGGATGTACATTGGATATATACAAGTCCTGTGTTCCATCGTTCTTTCTCATCAAGTCATTACATGCACATATCTATATAGGATCGGACCAAAAACATCATGGTTTCAAGTGGAGTACCAAATTGGGCAAAAACATACCGTTGAAGATGATGTTTAATGGTGAAAGAAACAAAGCGCCATTTAACGAGATGGGTAACCCCCTAACCACTCGCAGCCACTCAACCAGTTTCAAAAAAGCAAGCTGCAGCTGAGTAAAGTTGTTCCTCCTCAAACGGTTTCGAGACATAACCATCCATCCCACACTTCATGCATTCTTCATCCGTTGCTTGAATCACATCAGCTGTCATTGCTAAAATGGGTGTGTGCCAATAACCCACATCAGATTTAACATTTTCATTAAACCTATTCTCGAGACCACGAATCTGTCTGGTAGCTTCAAACCTAATAAGTTAAAATATAAAAAAGAAAAAAGATTAAAAAACGAAACTTATCTTAGGAGGAAAAAAAAATGGAACTTTTAAAACCAAACTGTAAACGTTTTGGAGATTACTTACCCATCCATTTCTGGCATTTGAAGATCCATGAAACAAGCATCAAAACCATGAGGCGGTCTAAGCTTGTCTAATGCAGCTTTCCCGCTATCTACACATGTAACAATAGCTCCATATTTCTTCAAGGCACCTTCTGCCACTCGTCTGTTTACAACATTATCATCCACCACCAATATTTTCTTGTCACGAAGCAAAGTTCCGAGAGTTGGTGCTTTTCTTGTCACTCGTGTCTTATCTTTTGTTGTAAAAGTTTCTTGGAAACAAGAAATCAAGACACTAAATCTAAGAGGCTTTACAAGAACATCAGTCACCAAATTAGCCGTTTTGAGCTCATTGTGTTTAGTTGGGTGTATGGATTTAGCCAGTAGAAATACTTTCGGTTTGAGTTCTTTTAGGGTATGAAAATCACAAACTTCTTCGTCTATGAGGATCATGTCAGAATGAGCTGAATCACTGCATGATAACAAACCAATAATTGTTTGTTAATGTACAAAAACAATTTTATAATAAAGTGTATTTGCATAAATAACAACCAGTTTTTTCATTTGTTATGTATTATTGTACTTATTATTATACATATGGGTCATTTGGTAATCAAAAAACCATTAAACAACTTCTCAGAAAAGATGACTTTTATATAAAATATTAATTTTGCATATACAGATGTCAGATTTTATATATAATGCTAAATTATCATGTTTAAAAACTCTAAGATTATGGGTTAATTGACCTAAATGGGACAAAAAACATTTCTAAGACTCAAATGTACAAATGCGAAACACACTGATTGAAGTGGACAAATGACTTATATGTACAAAAAAGTACACCGGCTAAAATAAAAATATTACCTTGATGTCTTCAAACTAGATGCTATTTCCACAAAGATTCCCATTCTTTGGAGATGGTATCTTGTAACTTCAGCTCGTATACTTTTATGATCGACCACAAGTGCTTTTAAATTCCTAAATTCTGATACGGTCGGATAATACTGTTGCACAACTGTATCAACAGGAGTGGGTTCCTTTTTCATAAAAACCGTAGTAAATGAAAATGCACTTCCGGTACCCGGTTCACTAACAAAACCAAACTCCCCGTCCATCAAATCCACCAATCGTTTACTAATACTTAATCCAATCCCGGTCCCGCCATAATTTCGTGATGTGGAACTGTCGGCTTGCATAAATGGCATGAATATGCGGCTTTGTGCATCTAGTGGGATTCCCACTCCTGTATCTTCAACAGTTACTAAAATCTTTATTTTTTCAGAATGAGTTATTGAATCGATGGCACTTAATTTTTCAAAATTTTGCCAGCTTTTTCTTCTGTCGACAACTGGAAGGCCACTCAAAGTGTTGCTGAAATTTGTATAACATTTTTTAAGTACTTCATCTTGACTATCAAGTGGACGTTTGACTTCATCTGCTAGATGAACTGATACAAATATGTGTCCTCTGTCGTGGGTGAACTGTAACCAAATAACGCTTAAGTTGAAGACCAAAAGAAAAAAGAGAAAGGGGTGCACAGATATTTATAATAAAGGCAAGTAAGAGCACTAACTTTGAGTGAATTCGCAACAAGATTTGTAATGATTTGCCTAAATCTTCCAGGATCTCCAACAACAACTTCAGGAAGCTGATCAGAAACATAAACTGCCAACTGCTCACCCACAAGAATAAAAATTTCTTCTCGTTAGAAAGATAGATAGTGGCGAAAAAAATATAATCAGCCTTCGGTTCAAGGAATTAAGCATATAGGGAACTTAGGAGGTTTGGATGAACATTGAATAGGATAATTAAAACACATAAAACAAGAGAATAAGGTGCACTGTGGCATATAAGGATGCAATAGGTAATGACCAAAAACGACATTTTTTATGAAAAAGTTGCTTTAGATAATCAGTTTTGGTGTAGCAGATACGATACTGATTACCGAAAACTAATTATTTGACTCCTAAATAACTTACAACATAACTTCTTTATCCTAACATTAAAAATTGATTAGTACAGCTTGAAGCCACATATCCAACCCAAAATCCAAACACCCTTTATACTTTTATAGTATATTAGTATCTTACCTCGATTCCTTTTTCTTGAGATTTGGTTGAAAATAAGGACAAGACATTATCGAGAATAGTGCGCAGATCAAATGGGACAGCCTCAAGCTCAAGTCTTCCAGATTCAATTTTTGCTTGATCTAAAACCTCATTAATCAACTTTATTAAGTCTTTTCCACTAGCATGAGCAGTCTGTGCAAAATCCAATTGCTTCGCGTTTAGATTTGTGTCCATCAGCATGTGCAGCATGCCTGTTATGCAAATTATAGTATATGTTGAACAAAATTTAGATAAAGAATCATAATAACAAAAAAAAAGAAGAAAAAAAAGAAATAATACTAAAGGGATTTGTTATATCAGTAATTACCTAAAACACCATTCATAGGAGTCCTGATTTCATGTGACACCGTTGCAAGAAACTATAAAAGATAAAAATATGTAAACAGGATGAAATGTTTAATGTTGCAACAAGATTGAAATATTTTAATATACTCACCTGTGATTTTGCAACATCTGCAGCTTCGGCGCGATGCTTAAGCTCCATCATCTCTTGGAAATCGCGTTCAACTGTATTAATTCTATTTATAGCTGCATAGAAGATATGTCCAAGAAGCAAAACTATTGTAAGCTCTCCAGCTGATGCACATATTGCTGTCCAAGGTAGAGAAGGCTTATTCTTGAACCTGAAAAGAAATAAAATCCAAATATAATAATGGTAAAGATCCAAGTGTTCCGGTAAATTTAAGGGGTGTTCGGATATCCATATAATAACGATTATCTGATTGTTGCAACTATGCAAGTTGTAATTATCAGTTTTTAGCATCCGTATAAACTGATTATCTGTAAAACTGACTATTAAAGAATTATAATAATTGCAGATTTACCCTCTTTTTTTACCTCAATTTTATCGTTCGATATTTCAAAAACATTTTTTAAACCATATGTCATATTCAAAAGTTGATATTTCAAAAACATTTTTTAAACCATATGTCATATTCAAAATTTGAATGTCTCAACAGTATATAAGAATGTTTTTGATTATCTTATCAATAAGTTTCTTGATTTATAAGAACTTACCAAACAGTTCGTTATCTTGTTACTGTAACTTGAAACAGTTTTGAGTTAATATTATTCAATATCACATATTCACATAATCAGTTTCAATATGAAGATCCAGACACCCTCTAAATCTACAATGGTTTCAGAAATAACCTGCAATGCATTTCATGCTTCCGGGCAGGATCACCAAAGTCAAGGCTGCTAATATGCAGTAACCCTGTGTCAGTCTCGTTTGGACCATACATTCTAATTGCTGCAGAAATGTTTGTGGTGTCGTAAACATTCACAACAATGGTTTGTTTGCTAGCTAATTGGTGTAGAAGCTTATCGACTAGTGACGGGACATCATATGATGCACCAAGGTACCTGTTTTTAGAATAAGATCCCAGTAAAAACAGAAGTCTGTCGATCTCAATGTTACTAAAAAGGGAAGATGGTAGCTAGTTGAACTTACCCCACAGTGGCATTAATTCTTTGCTCCGGTGTAGCATCTTGAGACATGTGAGTATCATAGACAGCAAAGGTAAGTACAACACCCAAATGATTTGATTTCAATAGCTTGAAAGGAGATGTCAAAACCCCCTTTCCAGATGATCGCGCTCGTAAAATGTTTTCACGATCTTCCTAAAAAGATGACCAAATAGAAACGTGAGCTACCCTTATCATATAATGTGATAATTGCAAAGTAAGGTAACCAATTTTGGTCAAAACTATATCTTACCAACTTTTTTAGGCAATAAGTAAAGGAATTTCCTAAGCTTTAAAAAGTTTTTTTAAGGTAAACCTGATCCGATAACCACTCAAATGATGACATGGCAGGTAAAGTGTCGATAACTTTTAACAACGAATTTTGACGTTCCATCTGATAACCAATTATTTAAGGTAACTACTTAAATCTAAAAGTTTACTACTGTTACGGGTTTTTTTTTGGCCTATAATAGATCGATTACACACAGCAAAAAGCAGACCAAAGCCGGTGTATGCAATTAGCCCTGTAAAATAGCCTCACAGAAAATAGCAAGTTCTCTTGTAAAGGCCTGATAATAAACGACCACATAAATTTAAGTGAATTTAAAAGTTTTCATGAAGATATACCGTTCCAGACATCATATCGATAGACACGATATGAGCTACAGTTTCTTGAGACAAGATAACAGGAGCATATTCATCATGAATAGGTGACAGATCCAGCTTTTCAGGGTCACAATCTTGAGCCAATGTTTGATCTTCAGTTTCCATTTTCTTTATTGTAAATCCATGCTTTTTCTCAAAATTTTCCCTCTCTGAATGACGTACTCTCAAAGCATAGGCCACGCCACTGGTAAGTGGTCTTTCAAAAGATGTTCTCTCGGTATATTCACCAAAAGTTTTCTATAAAATAGAAGACAACATTGCTATTAAATTCTTGTTGAACTTACAAAAACTAAATTAACAATATAATGGAATGATAACTAAGAAATGTATGGAAAGATTACTTGATCGATAGCAGGAGGTTGTTTCCCGTGATAAAAAGTAGAAACAAGAATAGCTAATGCATGAACATGGTTCATGCTCACGTTGAACTGATCTTGCAGCATTCGTGCCCGTTCATCACACATGTTTGCTAGAGTTTCTGTTCTTCTAAAGTTAATCTCCGAATTAATGTACCAAAATATTGAAACTGATATAGCCACGCCAGCTAATACAAACAGAACAAGTAGCTTCTTCATCCACTTCCCAGCTCCCCTTGAAGAACCTTGTAATTCATCTTTCTTTTGATGAACTTTTCGTTTCTGATTCTTCCATAATGTTCTACTTAAACTACGAACACTGTATCCCAGTGCCATTATAAGAATAGCCCACAAGTATACCTGTAAAAAACATAACGGAATATTACAAATACAGAATTGATCCCTCTATACAGATTGAAACTCAAAGAGTCTATGGTTTCCAAATATGGCACTTTGGTAACAACAAAGTAGTTATCTGAAATCCCTCAATATAAATTTCAAATTACTAATCTACAATTCTTTAAACGCACATTTTAGTTATAATAAAGTATCATGCTCCAAATTGAGATTTTCGTTTTTATGGTGGCATTAAGAAAGAACTATATTGCATCACATTATTGACTAGCTGAAGAGGGAGGGGGATGGGTGGATTGGTTCACGGATCGGGTGCAAATGGACTTGGGATGAAACCGGCAGCTTCTAATTTGGGTCGAAACAGGTGGATTGACCCACACACTTTTCTGTAGATTCTTTAAAAATAGTTTATGTATAAAAAATTACATCAATAATGCAACTCTTTCAATAATTCAACTGTTCAAACAAAGACCATTTGAACAATTCCACTATTGAGTAAAATAAAATTTATTTTAACCAAGACAAATTGAATTATTCACAAAAAACAAAGTTTAAAAATCAAGAAACCAAAGCATTTTGTGTGCATACATCAACCAATAAACAGTTAAAAACTTTATCTTCAACCCTAAATTCTGCATAATTCTAAACCTCTCATGTTATCATGTACTCTAGAAGCTAAATAGTCTATAAAGTACCAAAATTTATCAAATAACTTAACAAGAATCAACCTTTTGCACATAAATCAAACAGTAAAAACCAAAAAGATTTTACAGCAAACCTGATTAGACTCCAAGAATGAAGAAACCACTTCATAAACATGGTATTTGCCAACATTAAAACCTTCAATCAACAACCAAACAAGCCCACTTGCAACAACAAAAAGCAGCATCTTTTCCAACTTCCAGCCACTATGACCCTTCTTCATCTTGAAACTAGTCAACCATCTACCGTTGACCACACAATTCTTGCTCTTCAAAGACATTATAGACACAACCCACTTGCATATCATCAAAAAGCACACACTTTATCAATCACAAGCTAATTTTGAACACAACCCATCTCAGAATTCACTTTATAAGCTCTAAAAACCAATAAAAATGGTACTTTTTTTTTAAAGAAAAGAATATGGTGAAATGGGGTTATGTAATAATCATATATGAAGGTCTTTTTATGTCTGTGAATCCAAAAGAATCATCAAGAACATACTTTTTTTAACACACACACAGTGGAAGGTGTAAGTGTGTGTGAATAATGTACTTTATCAAAGTGAGTTGATGAGAGAGAGAGAGAGAGAGAATATGTGTTGTGTTTATGTTGTTGTTGTTTTTGATGTTGTGACTGGGAACATGATTATCTCATCATCTTGTGGATGAAAGCTAATAATATAAAGCAAACAAAAACACACATGTTTTTTTAATCATTGTTTTACTTTAATAAGTGTTGTTAATTAGTCATTGTCTTTGATAGCATTATTTTTGCAAGTGTTGTTAGATGATATTAGGCCGGCCATGGGTGTATTACGGAGACTTCAAGATGGCATTTATCATTGTCATTTTAAAGTTATTTCAGCTTTTTTTCACTGCAACTAACTTGATCAACAACTTAATGTAATAAGACAACTAACTTTATCACCAAAATCTTAAACAAAAAAACACCTCACAAAAATTAAAATCTCACACACACATACACACACAACCACGACTCGGTCGTCTGAACGACCGAATTCTCCCCCCAAATCACCTAAGAAGGCATCCTAGATTGTGTCCATAATAAGGTAGACGCGTTGTTGATCTTCCAGCTAGGCACGCAAGATGCGTTTTTGAGCCTTATTACGGGAGGTCTTTGCGTAAAAACATCAGATATGGTGTTACAGCATGAAATGAGACGGAAGTGCTTTTCAAGCCAAGCCCTAACACACCACTCTCTTTGTAGTGAACCCAAAACTAGATTTATGTATTATGTGGGTATATGTCTGTTAGATATGGTTTTAATGAGAAAACGTTTTAGTGAACTGAAAATGTGATTAAATTATTAGAGCAATAAAATGGAGAGAAAGATGTAAATGGTGACGTGAAATGTGACTAGGGAAAACTCATCATACGCTTTACTCTAAAATTGCTTGTAGCTTTGGTACCTAATCACGCGTGAACCACAAAATTGTGATATAACCATGTGTGGTTATTGTTACAAAGTGTATTTGCTCGCGCGTAAAAAAGGGGGGGGGGGGGATTACAAGAGCTAGTACAACCGATTAGGCTAGATATAATAAGGATATCTGATACCTCAAGACCACATTCATCCGTCACATCAATTTTCTTTTTTACAACCAATTTCACCATCAACTCGTGTAATAAGACAATCATCTTCACTATCAAAACATGTCTCACTTAAATACAAATATACCTTACAAAAATCATGCAATAAAACACACACACACACATATACACAAAAACTGATACTACTGGGCCGAGCCCATGGCTTATTTAGGTCTTAAGGTTTACTTTGTCTTATAAATACTCTTGTAAGCATTTATTATAATCATTTTTAATCAAGTTTGTCAAGTAATTCTCTAGTCTTCTTCTCTATTTTCTTACGGAGTTCGCACACGCTAAAAGTGGTGCCCTATCCCGATACAACCCCTAACCGGGTCGTATCAATTGGTGCTCTCAACGAAAGCTCTCAATGAAAGCACTAATTGATACGACCCGGTTAGGGGTTGTATCGGGATAGGGCACCACTTTTAGCATGTGCGAGCTCCGTAAGAAAATAAAGAAGAAGACTAGAGAATTACTTGACAAACTTGATTAAAAATGATTATAATAAATGCTTACAAGAGTATTTATAAGACAAAGTAAACCCTAAGACCTAAATAAGCCATGGGCTCGGCCTAGTCGTATCATTTCCCTCTCCTTCAAAACCACCTTGCCCTCAAGGTGTTGTCTTAAAACATTCTTAATCGACTTTCCTAAATAAACATGAAAACAATCCTAAACAAAGACACGTAAATAAAGATAGACTATATGACAGAATCGGGATGCTCATACGGGTGGGCAGGCCGGCGCCGGCAAACAGTGCATAATTCCCGGGACGCCCATAAGCTCTTGGAATGCAAGCCGCCCTTTTCTTCTTTCGTATTCCTTTGCCTGACTGTAACACAACACCATTCTTCGGCTTCCGCGGACCCAGCCTATAACACTCCCACTCCTCAAAAATCACCTGCCCTCAAGGTGACGGAGGGTTGCGCGGGAGCAAAGTACAAGCTCAAACCACGGGTATCGTTGTCCCAACGAGGGTTGAATATGGATCTCGTCACTCAAGACCGTGAGCTATGTGTTATGAATAGGTTTTAAAAGAAGGTTTTGTTTAGTCTATACTACAACAACAAATTAAAGTAAAGGAAAGCGGTAAAACGACATTAAATAAGAAAGCGGTAAATGAAAGCGATAAATAAATAAAACGGTAAATGAATATAAAAGACAATGTGTTTGCAAAGCGACGCGAATAAGTTCGTTAAGCTTGTGGTAAAAGTTTGCAACGAGTTATTCTCCTTTCTCGAGATTAGTTGTTGATTAATCTTTTGAAAAGATATCAACTCAAGACGAGTGAATTAATCGTCCAAAGGTTTCGTCTTTGAATAATCAACTCACACGTCTAAGCAATCTTTCGATTACTTATCACAAACGTTTAAGCTCTCACTAAACTCACAAACTCGAGTGACTAAGCAAACACGTTTTAAAACTACTCGAGACTCATATTAAAAACAAAAAGCGATAAAGTAATTAAAAACTTGTAAAAACATTTAACGTAAATAAAAGGTAAGACTAAAAATGAAAAGTCGAAAGACTTTAATAAGTAAAAGACACTAAAAAGATTTTAGAAAATTTCGACAGCATAACATTTAGATTTAATAAAAATGAAACCTCACTCGATAAACGATGAGGGAAAATAAAAGTCTAACTCGACTTGTAAAAGAAATAAGAAAAGAAGAGAAGAAAACAAGACACGACTCAAAATAAACTTGGACTAAAAATAAAGTTGACACAATAAAAACTAAACTCGCTATGTCATAAAAAATAATACTCGCTACCTATTTAAATAATAAAAAAAAAAATCAAGCTCGCTATGTATTTGCAAACTCGCTATCCAATTCATTTTGCCAAACTCGCTAGTGATTAGTTTGACTTGGCAAACTCGCTAGTGATTAGTTTGACTTTTTCACTAAACTCGCTATACATTGTCATTTCATACTCGCTATACATATTTTTTATTTCATACTCGCTACATAATAGTTTGTCAAACTCGCTACATATTAGTTTGACTTTTTTTTTTTTTTTTTCAAACTCGCTATGTATAATAAAACTAAACTCGCTATTTATAAAAAAAATCAAACTCGCTATTAAACCCTAAAATCTAAACTCGCTACTAAACCCTAAAAAAAATACACTGGACTGAGAAACTTTTAACGTGACAAGGATTTAATAAAAAGAAAATTAGACTTGTAAAAACTTGGTAAATAAAATGTAAAGACACTAAAATAAGCTCAAAAATAAGCAAACAAGCCACGGCTTCTTTTGGAAGCCTAGCTTATTTGTATATCTTATCACTTGAAACTAAAAACATGCAAAGTTGACAAAGAAAATAATAAAAGCTTGTAGAGAAGATTAAAAGGAAAGCTTGTAAAGATTAAAGAAAAGATTTAAGACATGAAAATAAGCTAAAATTAAGACATCAAAATAAGCTTGCATTCAAAATAAATCTACACTAATACATAAAATAAGCTAAACTACTCTACCTTACCCCTACTCCTAATGCTTACAAATAAAGCTACCAAATGATATTTATCAAGCTAGGGGGTTTACAAGTTTGCTTTCGTGTACGCTTTGCCCCCTAGACTTTTACAAGTCATGAAAATAACATATAAACTACATTACAAGTCTACTAAACGTCTTAAACATTAAATGTAAACTCTTGTAACTTCGAGGCTTGTGTTGACGTGTATTCTAAAAGTCTTCAAAGATGTAAAAGTGATATCTTGCTCGAATTTATGAAGCTTATCGTAATAATTAGCTTTGAACTTCGATTAAGCATCTCTTTCGTTTTCTCGAGCCTTTAGGAAATAACTTTGTCATCACGGGCTTTCCTTGAGTAAATTTCATCGTTGACTCGGCTTTTAGACACTTTTCCACATCTCGTGCTCGTTTTAGGCTTTTTGGTTGACTTTTGTGCTATTTATGCAATATCCGTCCCTGCACGATCACAAACACAAAAACAAGATATCTTTGGCGTTTCACGTTAGTTTTTGGTCTATAAATCACTTAAACTAAGGTCAAAAGTATGTGTAAAATAGCACATACCAGTGACCCGAAGAATATGCAGGTTGAGAGTCCGCTAACTTCTTGCTTAAATTCAAAATTATTTCATCCAAACGACTATCAAATTCACCACCTCCATCCTTAAGTGTCGATATCACTCAATTCAACTCATCCTCGCCAACCTTAAGCGCTTCGCCACCACCCACAACCTCTTCAACTCCAATATACTCATCAACATTCAATGACCCTTCATCATTAGGTGAAGCAAATTCACCCTCTAATGGTAGAATGACATCTATTTTCTTTTCAACGATGTGCTCTTTCTCTTCCTTTTCAATTGTCTCAAAACGAACCTCGATGATACGAGCTTTGAAGAAGTCTTCTCCCAAAGTTAAAGGATTGGACCTCAAAAATTCTCAAATATCTAGGTTAGCAAAGCGTGTTTTCGCCGCACGGGTCAATGAAAAGGCTTCCTCAAGAGTTTTGGGATTTGACCGTAAGAGTAAACATTGTAGATCCAATTTAAGTCCGGAGATATAAAATGATATAAGTAAAGATTCAGAGATCTGTCTTACTCGATTTGCAAGTACCACAAACTCACTCTCATATTTAGCCACCGTGCCCATTTGTAAGAGCTTAGAGAGTGCGTATTCCACGTTCTGATCGCTGCCGCCAGATGCCATGAATAATACTCAAGCGATTAATAACTCGAAATTTTTTTCCCCCCGATAAATAGTACCCCGCAATGAACAGTACCAGATGAACAGTACCGGTATACAGTACCGATGAACAGTGCTTGATGAACAGTGCTCGATGAACAGTAACTTTTTTTATTTTTATTTTTATTTTTATTTTTATTGGAACCCTAATCAAAAACCCTCTCAACGAAAGCTCTCAATGAAAGCACCAATTGATACGACCTGGTTAGGGGTTGTATCGGGATAGGGCACCACTTTTAGCGTGTGCGAGCTCCGTAAGAAAATAGAGAAGAAGACTAGAGAATTACTTGACAAACTTGATTAAAAAATGATTATAATAAATGCTTACAAGAGTATTTATAAGACAAAGTAAACCCTAAGACCTAAATAAGCCATGGGCTCGACCCAGTCGTATCATTCCCCACTCCTTCAAAACCACCTTGCCCTCAAAGTGTTGTCTTAGAACATTCTTAATCGACTTTCCTAAATAAACATGAAAACAATCCTAAACAAAGACACGTAAATAAAGATAGACTATATGACATAATCTTTATGCCATACGTTTGGGCAGTCCGTCCTCCTGCAACATTGGCATAATCCGGGATCCCATAATCTTCTTTGAATTGCAGCCTTCGCCTTTTTCTTCTTTCGTATTCCTTTGCCTTGGACGTAACACAACACCATTCTTCCGTCTTCCGCTACCCATGCCATAAAAAAAACACTCACAATTCGGTCGTCTGCACGACCGAGTCTTTGTTTTTTTTTTGCCCAATGACACGTCTAAGGTGGGCGAATGTAGTAAGCTAGGATGCGTGCTATTTTGCCAGCTAGGACGAACACCAAGTCTTCCTTACTTTATTACGCCTGGTCTTAAACTAGACTTCGAGTGTGCGAGTGTGTTGAATACTAAGTTTATTACATTATACTTATCAACTACGAATCATTCATATTTTAAAGTGTTGTTTTGGTTCAAGCTCCTTTGTGTGAACGTACTTTTACTCATCAAATATTTTGTAATACTCCCTCCGTCCCAAATTTATTGTCCCCTATTGACTTTTTCGGTCTTTCTTTCACAATTTTGACTATAAATATTTTTGTTTGTGCTATATAATTTTTGATAAAAATTATGCCAAATGAAAGTACATTTAAAACTCAATCCGTTCATATATTTTGTATCAAATATTATGTAATATAAACAAAAATACTTAAGGTCAAAGTTGAAAAGTGAAGACCGAAAAAGTCAATAGGGGACAATAATTTTGGGACGAAGGTAGTAGTATTAGTCAACATTTTCAACATCTCACATTTTTCTCCTTCATTTTCAAAAAACATAGTTTTACTTTTTATGAGCAGCTTTTTTTCTTTTTCTACGGTATCACTTTAGATGGGAATAAAGTATGAAATAAATGATGTATAAAAACTAAAAAACCCATCTACAATCTGCAATTATTTGCTGTCACAAGAGGGATGAGAGTCAGTAAAGAATAAACCAAAACTGTGAAAAAAGGAAAAGATAGCGGCATATGACTGATGAGAAAACAACAAGTAAAGTTATCATATCAAGAAGTTGAGTGACGGAGATTGGTTACAATCTATCCTTTTAAGAGCATCTACAATGCATAAAGTCTTTAAGACTTGATGCATTTAATGCATTTAATGCAAAATGCATTTAATGACTAAAGCTTTGAGCAAAGACTTGAGCTTCACCAAGTCTTTAAAGAAAAGCTTTTCAAAAAGCTTTTGAAGCAATGCAAAAAACCTCTTAAAATGACTTTTTGAAATAGTAAAAAGCTTTTAAAAGCTTTACCCATTGTGGATGCTCTAATATTGAAAAAGCTTATAGGGATTTAATGGGAATAGAGCCTAATTCTAGCATATGACCTACGTACTTTTAATAGATTTGCTTTACTATAGTACGGAGTATTATTTATTTAAGCACATACCAAAATCCCCCAGACTAAGGTATTGCGTGTCCTCACGCAATGTAATCACGTCACGCCTTAAAGATAAATAATTTCACACCTCTCTTTACTAACTTTGGAAAGTAGCAAAACGTTCAGAAGAGATACANGATATAGCTACAAATGTCAACAAAGCCTTCAACTTCTTTTAAGGTTTCAACAAGTTTATTCGTTAAAAAGATGAAGTTTAAGAGTTAGGCAGTTAGGTTTGAGTTACTGATTGCCTACTTCAGTACTTCCATCTTGGCCTCCCAATTAAAATTTTTTAGTCATATAAATTTTTTGACTTAGAAGGACAATAAATATATTAACAAACCATGTGGGTACCCATACATTAGTTAATTAAACATATCACGGAGTATTTTCAAATCATGTAGCTAGGAACCAACTCACTAAGGATAATGGGTTAGTATCAAATCAATGTCATCATTTCTTAGACGTAGCTTTGATTTTTATCTTTCTCTAAAGAGTGTGTGGTTAACGGGTGTTTGGTTTGAGGGTATGGTATTAGAGGAATAACTTTTATTTTTATTGTAACTAGACGAGTACCCGTGCATAGCAACGGGATTTTATAGCGACACATAGTTTATTGATAAAAAAAGTTTATATGTTATAAACGAAAAACAATAAAAGTTTGAAGATTTGGAAATTTAACATAATGTTTTGAAACCTGGTTCAACCCGGGTGGTTCAACCGGTTGAACCGTTCCAAGCAAAAAATGGATCGATTTAAACCGGGTCAACTTGCTAGGTTGGGTCGAAAACGGTTCAAATTAAACTGATTCAACCCGTCCGGGTTTGAAGTGTCCCGGGTCAACCCGGTTTTTGTTTTAATTGATTGTATTTAATTTGATAGATATGTTTTTAATTGGCTGTACAATGTATTGTACTTTTAAGTAATNTACCGCATGTATTCGGAAAAATTAAGAGAAATCGTTGGTGTTTGTTAAACTTTCGTTTTTTTGACTAAAAGTTGATTAAACTCCTGAGTCATTGCTTAGTGTTAGGATTAATTTATGATAATCGGATAATGCATAAAGATGTTTTGAGTAATTTGTGTCGGTAAGATGCCAAAACTATATAATCATAAGTACATACAAGACCCTCCTCGATCTATAGAAAATCATAAACCCAAAGCTTGTAAATTTATCCGGACACTATAAAGATCGAAAGATTGTAGGTCCATAAATAAGCCAGAACAAACACCATTATGTGTTTGTTAGTCTCACTCGCTTTGCAATGAAGTTGTAGCTATCAATGGCCAACAAGAAAGTATTCATCTCTTTCTCGAGTAGTTAAGCATTATGTAGTTTCAGTTTATACAAATGTGAAATGTCTAGTAAGATGTAGCTTCAAATGATATGATTTGATATAGCTACAAATGTCAACAAAGCCTTCAACTTCTTTTAAGGTTTCAACAAGTTTATTCGTTAAAAAGATGAAGTTTAAGAGTTAGGCAGTTAGGTTTGAGTTACTGATTGCCTACTTCAGTACTTCCATCTTGGCCTCCCAATTAAAATTTTTTAGTCATATAAATTTTTTGACTTAGAAGGACAATAAATATATTAACAAACCATGTGGGTACCCATACATTAGTTAATTAAACATATCACGGAGTATTTTCAAATCATGTAGCTAGGAACCAACTCACTAAGGAAAATGGGTTAGTATCAAATCAATGTCATCATTTGTTAGACGTAGCCTTGATTTTTATCTTTCTCTAAAGAGTGTGTGGTTAACGGGTGTTTGGTTTGAGGGTATGGTATTAGAGGAATAACTTTTATTTTTATTGTAATTATTTGCTTGGTTGATTAGTTTTTAAAACTGAAAATGAAACCAATAAAAATAGGCATAACTCATACTCATCAAGCAAATAAAAAAAAAAAAACAAANATAGGCATAACTCATACTCATCAAGCAAATAAAAAAATAAAAAACAAAAATAAAAATAAAAAAATAAAAATAAAAAAAAGAAAAAACTTTTTTAGATATCCTTAGGCTAATCGTAATAGTGACCCCAAATTTCTGGGGTCACGCATGCCACCTCAGCTTCGCTCTCTAAGAACAAACACGTTATTCTAAGCCTGTAATAAGGTAACTCTGGTCACAATAAAAAACATACCCCATAAAAAATAATTTAAAACACGCTCACGCACACAAACCATGCAAACTAAGTAAGGTCGGTTGAGCAACCCAACCAAGCAAAAAACGGAGGGGGCCGCGTTCGGTGGGGTCGCCATTGGGGGAGTGGATGCAGCTCAGCGGGGAGACCGACCCCATGTTTGGTCACCACTAGGGCTGAGCATCGGGCCGGATCCCGACCCGACTAATCCCGATCCCGAAAGTCACCTAAATCGTAAACCGAATACCGACCCGAAAGTAGTCGGTTTTTTGGGCTGTCCTGACCCGTTCCGAAAGTAGTCGATTTTTGCTTGTATTTTGTCGGTTTTTGGCCCGTCCCGACCTGTCCCGAATCCCGAAAATGCTAAAACTCCTTCCCGAATCCCGACCCGAGAAGCTATTATTCGGTTTCGGGACTATCAGTTTATGTCGGGATCGGGTCGGTTGTCGGGACTCGGGCGGTTTTGCTCACCCCTAGTCTAAGATTAGTCTTACCTAATCTCAAAAAGAGGAAAAGCACGAGTCATTCGCACATGTACAATCTTGTGTATTCTAAAAATGTCACAGTAATTCGTGCTTTAATTTTGATATTTATAATTTCGTGCATGCATATTAATTTTATTTATAAATAACAACACATATGTTTATTTTTTTAAAAAAAATATAAACTTATGGGGTATAAAATCTATGGATCATTTGTTAAGGGAAGAGATCTAGTTAAAAATAATTAAAATGAGAAGAGTGGGAAATATTCCTAGCCACACATTTCAAATAAAAAAAAAATTAAGAGGAGATGCATATAAAATGTATGATTCTGGTTTCTTCTAGGGGTGTAAACGAGCCGAGTCGAGCCGAGTACTGCCAAGCTCGAGCTCGAAACTCGACTCGAGCTCGGTCGAGCTTTATATTTTGAGCTCGAGCTCGACTCGTCATATAAAACTCGAGCTCGAAACTCGGCTCGAGCTCGTTTATTTCCACATTTCATGCTCGAACTCGATAAATACTCGGCATATCAAGCTCGGCTCGACTCGATTTGTATGAAAATTAAGTAAATGTATGTATATAAAAGGGTAAAAGTGTAATTTAACCGAAGCTCGTTAAGGCCCGCGAGCTTCACGAGCCAATTATTTTGGAGCTCGAGCTCGACTCGACAATATACTCGAGTAGCTCGAACTCGAGCTCGATCGTTTAAATCGAGTCGATTTCGAGTAGTTTTCGAGTCGATCTCGAGTAACTCGCGAGCTGTCTCGGCTCATTTACACCCCTAGTTTCTTCTCATCCTTCTTGTTTCAATTTTATTTCTCATTTGATTTATTTATTAAATTTATAAATATCTATTAAAAACGTATAAAGTAAGTTTACTTCAGAGGAGATGCATATAATTTATTCAAAATTTAACAACTAAAGTTTTACTAATTACCCCCTCATTTTTAGTTTTCCATTTACAAAATCGACACATGTATTTTTATACATATTTATATTGCTGAATGAAATTCAGACGAGTTTGACCAAATTGAAACCCGAGGTCGAAGGGATGAAGAAGTGGTTACGGAAAATTACTTCAACATAGTGTTTAATGTGTTACAGTTTCAAGCGAGAATTTTAACAGCTAAAACGGTAGATGAGGAAAAATCTATCAAAAAGGGTAATCACAATCAGCAAGAGAAAGAAAGTATAATAGCTCACACCAAAGATATAGGAAAGAAAGTATCTAAAAAGTATAGTTATAACCATCAAGAAAAATAGGTTTAGAAAGCATTTCACAATAAAAAATGGTTAACCACCAACGATGGATTATGTCTTTTGGTATTCGGTAGCCAATAAAAGAAGACATGTTCACATATTGCCTACAGGTTGTTTTTCTTTTAATATAAGACAAGAGTTTGTTGGAGGTGGCTAATTGCAATATTATACTAGTAATAAAATTATGAATTGAATACTTATGTGTTAAGACCATTATTGTGCTAGCCACCCCTTTCCCGCGCTTCTGTTAGCATAGCTATCACTGTTGCTTGAATCTTAGGGCCCGTTTGTTTGGAGGGTTTTGCTTTTAAGATTCGAATTTGAGTTAAAATACCATGTTTGGTATGAGTGCTCGGGATTTAATATTCGGGCTCATCCCCAAATATAAAGGGATACACAAATTGTGTCTCCATGGCCTGGTTTTGTATGTAGATACTGACAAGGTCCCACTTCTTTTTCTTATTCAAATTTGAAATCGTGAAAGTTGTTAGCAACCACATATTATTTTTATTTAATACGTACATATATACTCGTAAGTCGTAACTTATTTTCTACTTATATATTTTCATTTAATCTCTAAAAAGTACATAAATCATTAATTCTAATCCTAGCCTATCATAAAACAAACAATTTTTCATGCAACCATTCAATTACTCCTATATATTTTCTTTTTAATCTAAACCAAATTCTAATTCTATCCTAAACCTACCAACAAAACAAACGCACCCTTAAACTTTGTGAGGTATGTCTAAAATTTCTTGTGGGCAATTTTTAAACAAATTAAAAAGATCTTGTATTCTCCGATTTTTTGTGTATTTTATGTATTGTTGCCGTTCAAAAAAAAAATAAAAAATAAAAATAAAAAATAAACAAGACATGTATTTATGTATTACAAAATTTATAATTTGAGAGAAATCAAGATCTTCAACAAAAATTTACACTACTCGTGAATCTCAAAAACCTCCTACGTCCTGAATATTAGTAACTGGTATGGGTTAAAAGATAAATATGTGGGCTGAGAATAAGAGCCTGAGACAGTAACTTTTAGCTGAGGATGTGCATGTATGTCCATAGAGGGCCCGTTCTATACCTAACTGTAGTTTTATGTCATTTTCTTTGAAAATATCATGTTCCATGGTTATTTACAGTAGTAAATTTCATTTAGAGTAAATTACACCGTTCGTCCTTGTGGTTTGCGTTGACCGCAGTCTTTACTCTTTTGACCCAAAAAAATGCGCCGTTTGTCCTTAAGTGGCAAACGTTATCCGCCGTTAGTCCCTCCCACTAACGACACTCACTAACACTCGTTAACGGACCACACATTATATTCACGTGAGGGCAAAATAGTAATTTAGGTCTTTTTTTCAACATCCACCCAAAAACCCAGATTTCTCTTTCTCATTCTCTTCCCCACAACTCATTTCTTCCCAAACTTTCATCCACACCATCACAGATTGGTCATCATCATCTTCATCACAATAATCATATCACCACTATTTTTATCAAAAGTCTATACTAACAATTAAAATTAATTTTATTCATTAGTATACACAATAACCCAAAACTCATATATTAGAAACCCACCACTCCTCCGCCATCACCATCACCCATATCGGCTGCCACCCACCATGTAAATCCGCTGCCGGTAGCGCCACCACCATCATCATCCTCATTATTTATCATCTTCCCATTACAACCACCCATTAACAATAATCAAAACCTCATTGTTTATCATCTTCCCCATTACAATCAATGAAGGTGTTCTTGTTTATGATCATTGGCATTTCGATAACCTAAGATCACAAAAATAGAATTTACATGTTAAGATTAATTAGTGTACCAAAAATACAAACCCTTTTCATTCAAAGAGAAACTAAATCTTGAATCTAATACAACATTGAATCTATATAACCTCCAACAAAATTATCTTTTTTTCCCAATCTACAAACTAATGATAATAAATCTAATACACAAACCCATTTCATCTATAATTGCATTTCTAAGCAAACCCATTTCATCTATTATTTTCTCCTATCAAGATGCTAACTTTCTTAAGCTTACCCACCCCGATTCTTTTCAAATAAATATCTGCAGATCCCAACACACCGTCAAACGGCCGCCAACCATCACCGGCACAACCGTCTTCCAGCCACAACGTGGTGGTGGTGGTTTTCTGGAAAGGAATCGTGAAGTTGTGTGGACCATCTGGAAAGAAGATTCAAATTCACGACGGTTAATAGATGGATATTTCGGTTCAAAAAGAGATTCGAAATTTGAATCATTGATTAGACAAGTGGCTCGGTTAAATGAAATCGTGAAGTTGAATCCTATTCACGATTTCTTTGAAGCACTCCATCAAAAATCATGGTTTTCTGGAAAGAAATTCATAATTTGAATCACTTATTAGACACATGGTTCAATCCGCGAACCCTTTCGAAAATGAAATCGTGAAGTTGTGTGAATTAGAGTTATGGATTTTGGTTTTGTACAAATCATGTTGTGTGAATTGGGGTGTTGTGAGCTTTGATTGTATGTTCTTGAATTTATATTTACATAGATTGGCTTTTGGAGTTCATGGGGTTTTTGATGGTATGATGATTGGTATTTGTAGGTGATGAAGATAAAAAGTGTTGATAAAGAAGTGGAATTAAGAGAGAGATATGATGAATGTGTGTTAAAAGTGTTCCAGATCTTAACAAAAAACAAGTGCAAAAGTACGAAAATACCCTCATGTGAATATCATGTGTGGTCCATTGAGTGTCGTTAGTGGGAGGGACTAATGGCGGATAACGTTTGCCACTTAAGGACAAACGATGCATTTTTTTCGGTCAAAGGACAAAAGGCGAAGGTCAACGCAAACCACAAGGATGAACGGTGTAATTTACTCATTCATTTATCTGACATAAATCCATTGCATAAAGTTGTTTTATGTGTACTAAAAAAAACTGTCTCTTTCATAATATATGGTACTACTCTATTAGGATTAGGATAATCCTATATAGATGTAACTCAAATACGTAAATTTTGTAACAAAAAAACAGTTAATTATGTTTCTTTTAGGTGGATCATGCATGACAAACAGACTTCAAGTTAAGGCAAACCTTTAGACCTTATAGCTAGTGGATATGTGGAATTCAAATAGATAACAAAAGTTATAAACATTTCAAGCAATATTTGAAAGCCCATTATACAAACAACTTAGAACTAGAAGACCCAATATTGAAGATCCAGTACATCCCATATATGCTTTCAGCTGTCATGTTCTTTACATCACTGAAGAATGTGAAAGACGTTTGGATAAAAGAATACACCAAAACTTACTGTTTATGCATATCACATATTCCTATATATAGCCTTTTGAATACAAAAAGTGGAACAGAAAACTAGGACTAGAATGCTACCCATGACTCTCCCTAAGAATCGGTACATGACCCTCAACAACTTAAATACCAAGTCAAATGAAGTACCAATTCAAACTACTAAACTAAAACATAATATATATAAAACATAAATACTTATTAAAATCTTCCAGCCATGCATGCGTGAACCCCTTTGATAAACGATTAATCCAACATTCACCCCCTTAATCATTTATTTCCTCGTTCACATCGACGCTCAAGACCTTTCCCGAATACTCGACCTTCACCTAGGTCACATTCAAAGTCTTCTCTAGCTCGAATCAAATTCACCACACTTGTAACATCTCACATGGCATGCCGTTGGAACCATTCATTAACATCTTGACTCTTCACGGATCAACGACCTCTTCCTTGGCCACATCCAAAGCCACCCGATTTGAACTCCAACCGCCATAATGTTCGCACCATGTTGATTCTCCATTATCCTGACTTTTCCCGAACTCACGACCTATACCATGGTCTCGTCCAAAGTCTCCAACCACCCGACTATTGTTGTCACCACACAGAACCTGTTTGCTCCTAACACCTCTGTGACACGAGAGCATTCTTCCACCGATCAAGAAAACAAAGCCACCTGCTTCTACCGTTTTCTTTCACCCGCCAAACGAACCGAATCAAAGCTCCCTGCTTTTCCCGACTCTTCCCGTCCGTTTATCCCGCGAACCGGTTAATCTCTCCATTTTCCGGTGACCTACAACCTACCGCCGGATTTGATCATAACTAACAGCTATGGACCGCCTATGTTCATCACCGGTCACCCCCGTCGTCTCGAACGGCACTCCCCGTCTCCCCCACGACAATGGATGTCCCGAAACACCTTCCCATTCCACCGACCAAGAGGACAAGCTACACCCTCTACCGTCTTTCTTATACCTGCAGAACGAACCAAATCCAAAGCCACCTGCTTTGACGGATCCTTCCCGTTCGTTTCACTCACTCCCGTCGTTTAGTCTCTTCAACATGGAACAACTCAACGCCCCGTAAATACAAGACTCGGTTCTCTTGTGCGTCCGCCCCGAAGGGCTACACCTTCTCTTGAAACCGCCTCTCAAACCCGCCTTTAATCGAACGAAGCTCTTGATACCAAATGAAGAATGTGAAAGACGTTTGGATTAAAGAATACACCAAAACTTACTGTATTCGAATGAAAAGGTGTACATAAAATAACAATATCATATCCTATTTATAATAAAGAAATATGCCTATTGGCCTAAACTTTGGCAGTAAAACTAGGAACATGGGTTGGAAAATGTAAACGTGAATAAAGTATTGGTCTACTGTTGTTCCTAAACTATTGCATGTGCATGGAGTAATGGTTGAATTATTTCCTCTAGACTCGGACAAACAAGAACCAAGCCATTGACCCATCAAGATTACCCAACATTCACCCCCGTAATCTTGATTGATCCTTCATACAGCAGCGTTTAAGACCTTTCCCGGACACCCGACCTTCACTCCACCACGGTCACGTCCAAAGTCTTCTTTAGCTCATTCCTTTCGATTCTTCACAACACTTGTAACATGTAACATGGCATCCCGTTGGAACCGCTCATTAACATCTTGACTCTTCACGGATCGACGACCTCTTCCCTGGCCACATCCAAAGCCACCCGATTTGAACTCCAACGCCATAATGTTCACACCGTGTTGTTTCTCCGTTCCCGACTTTTCCCGGACTCACGACCTCTACCATGGTCTCGTCCAAAGTCTCCAACCACCCGACTATTGTTGTCACCACACAGAACCTGTTTGCTCCTAACACCTCTGTGACACGAGAGCATTCTTCCACCGATCAAGAAAACAAAGCCACCTGCTTCTACCGTTTTCTTTCACCCGCCAAACGAACCGAATCAAAGCTCCCTGCTTTTCCCGACTCTTCCCGTCCGTTTATCCTGCGAACCAGTTAATCTCTCCATTTTCCGATGACCTACAACCTACCGCCGGATTTGATTATAACTAACAGCTATGGACCGCCTATGTTCATCACCGGTCACCCCCGTCGTCTCGAACGGCACTCCCCGTCTCCCCCACGACAATGGATGTCCCGAAACACCTTCCCATTCCACCGACCAAGAGGACAAGCTACACCCTCTACCGTCTTTCTTATACCTGCAGAACGAACCAAATCTAAAGCCACCTGCTTTGACGGATCCTTCCCGTTCGTTTCACTCACTCCCGTCGTTTAGTCTCTTCAACATGGAACAACTCAACGCCCCGTAAAGACAAGACTCGGTTCTCTGGTGCGTCCGCCCCGAAGGGCTACACCTTCTCTTGAAACCGCCTCTCAAACCCGCCTTTAATCGAACGAAGCTCTGATACCAAATGAAGAATGTGAAAGACGTTTGGATAAAAGAATACACCAAAACTTACTGTTTATGCATATCACATATTCCTATATATATATAGCCTTTTGAATACAAAACGTGGAACAGAAAACTAGGATTAGAATGCTACCCATGATTCTCCCTAAGAATCGGTACATGACCCTCAACAACTCAAATACCAAGTCAAATGAAGTACCAATTCAAACTACTAAACTAAAACATAATATATATAAAACATAAATACTTATTAAAATCTTCCAGCCATGCATGCGTGAACCCCTTTAATAAACGATTAATCCAACATTGAGCTCCTTATCAAAGTCGACAAGACTTTTTTCAACTACAAGCTAGATAGTAAAAATATTTTGCTGTTACAGCAAAAGGAAAAAAAAGGTTCAACTTACCTTATATGGAAAATACTTGTGAATGGATCTGGTTTAAGCAACATTCTTGAGGAAAGCTTGAATCTTCTGTGCACCACGTTAAAGTTGCATATGTTGTTGCATGCGCCTTGCTATCACAGTTCAGTTACTGCGGTCGTTTTAGTTAGTCTAGGCTGAGTTTGAGCATAGATAAAAATTCCAATAGTAATCTGTAAACCATACGTGTGTTTGATGTGAGTCTTGAAACTTGAAAGTGATTCTAATCGCCATAATCATAAAACTAGCTGCAATAAAACTTGACTTTTGCAAGTAGCACAGTTAGTATGAGTCAAATTAAAGCAAGAATCAGAACCAATGCAATGGCATATATGTGTCGACCTCAATATTAATTTAAACTTGTTACATATAGTGCACATAAAATATACAACTATTACAAAAACATTATGTGGTTGAACAAATGCGCATTTACATTCTTCGGCTGGAAATAAGTTTTGGCATGAGATGTTCGTGCAGCGTCTGAAAAACCAAACCTCAATAAAGTGGATCAAGATAGATTGACATTGTAATGAAGAAAAGCTTGGATTTCTAAGTTAATAGCTACGAGAATTTCCAGTTGCTGTATTCAACGAGCTTTTGAGAAAGTCATGGCATTTTAATCAGTTCTGGTTTTCACAAGCTTGTGAAGAAGAAATAAATCTTCTAGATAATGCAATCAACGATTTCCTTAAAGGGTCTCGTGGAATGTTGTTTTTGATTCCACTAAGTTTTAACTAGAAAACGTAAATTTTTCTACAGAAATGGTTATCTACATTTTCTCTGGCTATGTATTGAAGAAAAACCCTGTTGATGTATTCATTAATAGTAATCTTGATATTGGTATAGCTAGGCAAATGGCCACTTCTAGAGAACTAGAGCTAGAACTAGACTCACAATCCAGATCAAGCGGAGTGTGGGGGACACTAGGCCATCTTGGAGGAAACATGTCTAAATGTTTAATGGAGGTTAATTCGGGTTGCTATTGAGAGGATGCTCCCGTCGTTGTCTCAATCAAATCGCTTGTTTTAAACAGAATGTTTAGACCATTTACTTTACTAAAAAATATTCAGATAAACAGTTTAGATAAACAATCGCAAGCACTCTCAAGAATTTCTTTACTGTTGTACAAAACGCAATAAGTGCATTAGCAGTTCTAATCCTTACTGACTAATATATACCATAGAAACTACAAACATATGTGAACAAATATCAATGATAATGGACTCACCTCAGGGACTCTCCAGCAAATGAAGGAACTAAAACAATGCTAACACAAGTAATCAATGATAAAACGACCAAGTAATGCATGTTAAAAGCAGCCTAAGTAACAGTTTAGAACATTTCTAATAAAATTAATACAAAAGCTATCCAAATCTGTTGCACCCAGTTTCCTCAAGACCATGATACACAAACTAGTGAAAGATAGATACATAGAGCAATGTTGAAACAACATCGAACTCTAGGACTTGGTCCAGGAGCCAAAACTGAGAAACAAAACAGGAAGCGAATAACTAACTAAATATTGTTGCAAATAAAGCAAAATAGAATGATAAAGCCACTATAACGGTGCCATCAATCGTTATTTTTTACTACGAATCTTTTTTTCTTCTTCTTCAATTTCACAAATTAGAAAGCATGATAGATTTAAATGAGTTATGAAATCAACAATATGTTACTGTCACAAAAACATTGGAAATCAAAAGATTGTAAACTACAAGAACTATAACTAAAAAAAGCCTCCATTTACCATTAATACACATTCGATTTTCCGAAGAGGAAAACAAAATGTTCCAACTAATTGTTGGAATATGGTTAGATTATTAACGTGTAAATGTCTAAAATCGAACACGAGACCTCGGGATTGCACACATTGCAAATGAGTATTAAGGAAAAATAATAAATGTATTTTATATTTATTATTAGACACAAGAACATAACGTCCGTTAGTGTTATCCGTTAAATGACTAACGACCGTTAGACGAAGATAAGGAAAGTTTTGTTTAATGTATTATGGTAACCCAAGAAGGTTCTAGAAACCTTCTTGGGGTTGGGTCGGCCGAACACAAAGGGAAGGGGCACCCTTGCCCTAACTAGGTCTCCAAGATTTCTAATACCATATAAACAAATCAAGGGTCATTGGTTTACACATCTCTTGAACACACAATTATCCCTAACTTTTCCTTCTCTTCTCTTGGCTCTCAAAACCGGTCGAACTCCCCTAAACCTTTAAGGGATTCGATTTTTGTTAACCAAAAATAATTCTTGTGTAGTTTCTTGCAAAACCTTAATACGGTTTAATTTGTGTGTACAAGAACGAGGTAACAACACACTATTATTGTTATCAAGAGATCGTTAAACAAAAAGGTAAGGGGTTTAACATTGATCTACATAAACCCTAATTAGGGTTCATCACTTGTTCTTCCATCAATCAAGAATTGCATATGGTACGTTTTCTATTTATGTTTTAGTTAACTATTATTTGTTATACGTGATCCTACGCTTCCGCATCTTTGTGCTACTTGATATTAGTAATTTAATATGCTAGTCATGATTATAAAATTCTAACAGTGGCATCACGAGCTATGTATAACATGTAATTGCTTACTAAAACCAATAAAAAACGTATCTTTGATTGTTTTAGATAGACATGTTAATGTTTCTAGGGTTTTCTTTAAATTTTTTTTAGAAAAAATAAACCCTAACCCTAATTTTGGGGGGGGGGGTCGATTTCTTACCTAAACCCTAATTAGGGTTTGTGGTGTGTTATTAATTTGATTAATTAGAAACCCTAGATTTGTAACATGGTTTTAGAGTTTATGTTTTTAATTATTAAGATTAATAATTGGTTAGAAACCCTAAGTTTGTTACATGTTTATGTGAACTATGTGGTAATTGGTTTGCATGAATCCATGACGAAACATGCATGTTAGTCATGGATTATATATTATTGTTTTATATGCAAGTATATGTTTCACATATTAATTATTATATAGATCTAAAATTGGGAAAGACTCCAATTATAATTAAAATCAATTTGCTTGTTATATGGTGTACTAATCAATCCTAGCTTACGCAATCGATTATTCGATGGATGTGGCTCACTTGTGCAAAGTGAAAGCTTTGGTTGATTATACACATTATAAACCTAGAATTGTTTTAATTAGGGTTTTATCTAATTAAGCTTGCATGTGGCTAATTGTTTTCACCGCTTTATTTATTTATTAGTTGGTTATGTGTTTTCTTTTAAATTACTTGTTATGTGTTATTTGTTTATCAAATTGTAAGCAATAACAAGGGTAATTTTTGAAAAGAAAAATTAATTGGACTAATAATGGTGAAACCAAGTTTTGAGCTTTAATCATAAACTTTTAATTGATTGGTGTGACTGTACTTTAGTGATTTCAAGGCTCAATGACAAACTGTGTGGTGGGTTTATGTGGAACTAAGTTTTTTAAGAGATTCGCTCCTACGAACGTTCCGCGCCCGCTTGTGCGTCATCTTGAAACATTATTGTACGAAGCACCTTAAGGCAATGTTGTAAGTTTCTCAACGCCTCAATTAAAACTTTGTTATCTTCGTAAAAAAATCCCACGGGATTTGTAAAAAAATCCCACGGGTTTCATAAAAAAATCCCACGGAATTCGTAAAAAAATCACTTGTAATTTGTTATTTTTAAAAAATCACAAGTAATTTGTAAAAATGAGTAAATCACTTGAGATTCTATTTTTGTTGTGTAATGTTATGAGAAAAAATCTTGTCCACTTTGAATATATCTTATTTATTTTGAATCTATAATATTTTTTACTTATATTCTGTTTGATCCCATGGGTAATCTGTATAAATCCCATGGAATTCATTATGAAACTCAAAATCATTCCCGCCGTTAGACACTCAAAATCATCATCATTCCCAAAAACTCAACTAACACTATTCATCCCTAAATTACAAACCCATACATTCAACCATTTTAAGCAGATCACATATCATCACAAAAAACAACAACTAAAAACTAGTTTAATATCAAGAATAAGAATCAAAATAACAACCAATCAAATAATATGAACAATAAATTATATCAAATAAATTTACCAGTATCAACATTTTGACGCAAAAACCGTCAATTATCGACAACGCTAACCCAACAATAACATCATATTTAATTTATTATACAATTTAACCGTCATCATTTGAAGCTAGAAAACTTTCAAGTGTACGTCAGATACGAATCCGACTACCTTTCGCAACTTTCGGAGCTCCTCTACCACCGTTGCCGCTAGCACCACTGCCGCCGCCACTGCCGTCGTCGCCTCCGCCCATGCCGTTGTTGCCGCTGTCGTCACCACCTTTCTTTCATTAATTTTGCATATTTAAAAGATATAGGGTTAATTTTCATTTGATTTTGATTAAAAATGGCTAGGGTTTTGATTTGGGGAAATGGGGAAGCAGTTGGTGAGAGGAGTAGATCAAATGGTGTGTGGTTTGAATGAGTAAATGAAATTGACGTGAGCAACCCTTTAGTTTGATTGTAGATATTACATAAATGCCCTTCGGTACTTAATTATATTAAAATAACAATTAATCTATATCATTGGATTTAAAAAGAATGGATGGCTAAGATTAAAGCATTTGTTCTTTAAAGAAAATATGTTTTGGTAAGGAACTTTTGTCAATCATTAATTTTAATCCTAGCCTAACATAAAACAAACAATTTTTCATACAACCATTCAATTACTCCTATATATTTTCTTTTTAATCTAAACCAAATTCTAATTCTATCCTAAACCTACCAACAAAACAAACGCACCCTTAAACTTTGTGAGGTATGTCTAAAATTTGTTGTGGGCAATTTTTAAACAAATTAAAAAGATCTTGTATTCTCCGCTTTTTTGTGTATTTTATGTATTGTTGCCGTTCAAAAAAAAAATAATAATAAAAATAAAAATAAAAAAATAAACAAGACATGTATTTATGTATTACAAAATTTATAATTTGAGAGAAATCAAGATCTTCAACAAAAATTTACACTACTCGTGAATCTCAAAAACCTCCTACGTCCTGAATATTAGTAACTGGTATGGGTTAAAAGATAAATATGTGGGCTGAGAATAAGAGCCTGAGACAGTAACTTTTAGCTGAGGATGTGCATGTATGTCCATAGAGGGGCCCGTTCTATACGTAACTGTAGTTTTATGTCATTTTCTTTGAAAATATCATGTTCCATGGTTATTTACAGTAGTAAATTTCATTTATCTGACATAAATCCATTGCATAAAGTTGTTTTATGTGTACTAAAAAAAAAACTGTCTCTTTCATAATATATGGTACTACTCTATTAGGATTAGGATAATCCTATATAGATGTAACTCAAATACGTAAATTTTGTAACAAAAAAACAAGTTAATTATGTTTCTTTTAGGTGGATCATGCATGACAAACAGACTTCAAGTTAAGGCAAACCTTTAGACCTTATAGCTAGTGGATATGTGGAATTCAAATAGATAACAAAAGTTATAAACATTTCAAGCAATATTTGAAAGCCCATTATACAAACAACTTAGAACTAGAAGACCCAATATTGAAGATCCAGTACATCCCATATATGCTTTCAGCTGTCATGTTCTTTACATCACCACAGCTCCTTATCAAAGTCGACAAGACTTTTTTCAACTACAAGCTAGATAGTAAAAATATTTTGCTGTTACAGCAAAAGGAAAAAAAAAGGTTCAACTTACCTTATATGGAAAATACTTGTGAATGGATTTGTCTGGTTTAAGCAACATTCTTGAGGAAAGCTTGAATCTTCTGTGCACCACGTTAAAGTTGCATATGTTGTTGCATGCGCCTTGCTATCACAGTTCAGTTACTGCGGTCGTTTTGGTGAGTCTAGGCTGAGTTTGAGCATAGATAAAAATTCCAATAGTAATCTGTAAACCATACGTGTGTTTGATGTGAGTCTTGAAACTTGAAAGTGATTCTAATCGCCATAATCATAAAACTAGCTGCAATAAAACTTGACTTTTGCAAGTAGCACAGTTAGTATGAGTCAAATTAAAGCAAGAATCAGAACCAATGCAATGGCATATATGTGTCGACCTCAATATTAATTTAAACTTGTTACATATAGTGCACATAAAATATACAACTATTACAAAAACATTATGTGGTTGAACAAATGCGCATTTACATTCTTCGGCTGGAAATAAGTTTTGGCATGAGATGTTCGTGCAGCGTCTGAAAAACCAAACCTCAATAAAGTGGATCAAGATAGATTGACATTGTAATGAAGAAAAGCTTGGATTTCTAAGTTAATAGCTACGAGAATTTCCAGTTGCTGTATTCAACGAGCTTTTGAGAAAGTCATGGCATTTTAATCAGTTCTGGTTTTCACAAGCTTGTGAAGAAGAAATAAATCTTCTAGATAATGCAATCAACGATTTCCTTAAAGGGTCTCGTGGAATGTTGTTTTTGATTCCACTAAGTTTTAACTAGAAAACGTAAATTTTTCTACAGAAATGGTTATCTACATTTTCTCTGGCTATGTATTGAAGAAAAACCCTGTTGATGTATTCATTAATAGTAATCTTGATATTGGTATAGCTAGGCAAATGGCCACTTCTAGAGAACTAGAGCTAGAACTAGACTCACAATCCAGATCAAGCGGAGTGTGGGGGACACTAGGCCATCTTGGAGGAAACATGTCTAAATGTTTAATGGAGGTTAATTCGGGTTGCTATTGAGAGGATGCTCCCGTCGTTGTCTCAATCAAATCGCTTGTTTTAAACAGAATGTTTAGACCATTTACTTTACTCAAAAATATTCAGATAAACAGTTTAGATAAACAATCGCAAGCACTCTCAAGAATTTCTTTACTGTTGTACAAAACGCAATAAGTGCATTAGCAGTTCTAATCCTTACTGACTAATATATACCATAGAAACTACAAACATATGTGAACAAATATCAATGATAATGGACTCACCTCAGGGACTCTCCAGCAAATGAAGGAACTAAAACAATGCTAACACAAGTAGTCAATGATAAAACGACCAAGTAATGCATGTTAAAAGCAGCCTAAGTAACAGTTTAGAACATTTCTAATAAAATTAATACAAAAGCTATCCAAATCTGTTGCACCCAGTTTCCTCAAGACCATGATACACAAACTAGTGAAAGATAGATACATAGAGCAATGTTGAAACAACATCGAACTCTAGGACTTGGTCCAGGAGCCAAAACTGAGAAACAAAACAGGAAGCGAATAACTAACTAAATATTGTTGCAAATAAAGCAAAATATAATGATAAAGCCATTATAACGGTGCCATCAATCGTTATTTTTTACTACGAATCTTTTCTTCTTCTTCTTCAATTTCACAAATTAGAAAGCATGATAGATTTAAATGAGTTATGAAATCAACAATATGTTACTGTCACAAAAACATTGGAAATCAAAAGATTGTAAACTACAAGAACTATAACTAAAAAAAGCCTCCATTTACCATTAATACACATTCGATTTTCCGAAGAGGAAAACAAAATGTTCCAACTAATTGTTGGAATATGGTTAGATTATTAACGTGTAAATGTCTAAAATCGAACACGAGACCTCGGGATTGCACACATTGCAAATGAGTATTAAGGAAAAATAATAAATGTATTTTATATTTATTATTAGACACAAGAACATAACGTCCGTTAGTGTTTTCTGTTAAATGACTAACGACCGTTAGACGAAGATAAGGAAAGTTTTGTTTAATGTATTATGGTAACCCAAGAAGGTTCTAGAAACCTTCTTGGGGTTGGGTCGGCCGAACACAAAGGGAAGGGGCACCCTTGCCCTAACTAGGTCTCCAAGATTTCTAATACCATATAAACAAATCAAGGGTCATTGGTTTACACATCTCTTGAACACACAATTATCCCTAACTTTTCCTTCTCTTCTCTTGGCTCTCAAAACCGGTCGAACTCCCCTAAACCTTTAAGGGATTCGATTTTTGTTAACCAAAAATAATTCTTGTGTAGTTTCTTGCAAAACCTTAATACGGTTTAATTTGTGTGTACAAGAACGAGGTAACAACACACTATTGTTGTTATCAAGAGATCGTTAAACAAAAAGGTAAGGGGTTTAACATTGATCTACATAAACCCTAATTAGGGTTCATCACTTGTTCTTCCATCAATCAAGAATTGCATATGGTAAGTTTTCTATTTATGTTTTAGTTAACTATTATTTGTTATACGTGATCCTACGCTTCCGCATCTTTGTGCTACTTGATATTAGTAATTTAATATGCTAGTCATGATTATAAAATTCTAACAGTGGCATCACGAGCTATGTATAACATGTAATTGCTTACTAAAACCAATAAAAAACGTATCTTTGATTGTTTTAGATAGACATGTTAATGTTTCTAGGGTTTTCTTTAAGTTATTTTTTAGAAAAAATAAACCCTAACCCTAATTTGGGGGGGGGGTCGATTTCTTACCTAAACCCTAATTAGGGTTTGTGGTGTGTTTTAATTAATTTGATTAATTAGAAACCCTAGATTTGTAACATGGTTTTAGAGTTTGTGTTTTTAATTATTAAGATTAATAATTGGTTAGAAACCCTAAGTTTGTTACATGTTTATGTGAACTATGTGGTAATTGGTTTGCATGAATCCATGACGAAACATGCATATTAGTCATGGATTATATATTATTGTTTTATATGCAAGTATATGTTTCACATATTAATTATTATATAGATCTAAAATTGGGAAAGACTCCAATTATAATTAAAATCAATTCGATGGATGTGGCTCACTTGTGCAAAGTGAAAGCTTTGGTTGATTATACACATTATAAACCTAGAATTGTTTTAATTAGGGTTTTATCTAATTAAGCTTGCATGTGGCTAATTGTTTTCACCGCTTTATTTATTTATTAGTTGGTTATGTGTTTTCTTTTAAATTACTTGTTATGTGTTATTTGTTTATCAAATTGTAAGCAATAACAAGGGTAATTTTTTAAAAGAAAAATTAATTGGACTAATTATGGTGAAACCAAGTTTTGAGCTTTAATCATAAACTTTTAATTGATTGGTGTGACTGTACTTTAGTGATTTCAAGCTCAATGACAAACTGTGTGGTGGGTTTATGTGGAACTAAGTTTTTTAAGAGATTCGCTCCTACGAACGTCCGCGCCCGCTTGTGCGTCATCTTGAAACATTATTGTACGAAGCACTTTAAGGCAATGTTGTAAGTTTCTCAACGCCTCAATTAAAACTTTGTTGATATTGCTCGCATTAATGAATTGGATTTATAAAAATTGTTTTGTAAAACTTATGTTATAAAGATGAGTGCATGCATCTTTATACATGTTTTTGACACATCAAAAACTTAATACCCTAAAAATTTAAGTCACATGCCATCTAACTATAAGGGACACTTGGAGTTTTCTTTGGTATGCGTGAGACCTAGGCCAAAGATTAATGACAAGGCAAATTTCCGAGTGAGCGTGAGACCTCACATGGTTAATTTGCAGTCTCTAAGTTAGTCGACTTAATTAAGTTGATGCGTGAGACCTAGAACTTAAGGCATGAGATGGGATGAAACATGCTTACATGGCAAGTTGATGAATCAACTTGAAGTAAATCCCATAAATTTTCTAGGAATTGGAAAACTTGTTTGCCAATTATTGTTCGACAGATTACCATCTTTTATAAAGATTCACTATATGGCAAATCAACTGACGTAGTGAAATTATGAAAAGTTGGATCCTAGATTTTCAAGAAACTAAGATGGCTATATGAATATTTCCATGGGTATTATGTTTACTTGAAAATATTTTCTTATCGAAAATACTAATGTTTGAACTTTTTCTTTCTGTAGAAATGGCTCAACCCGATAACTCCGTGTTTGCTGCTTTCAAGAACCATCTTGAAAGAGCTAAATTGACTGGGAAAAACTTCAATGATTGGCACCGTTCGCTCAGAATTGTCTTGAGAGCGACCGGTAAGCTTGATTATTTGCAGACCCGTTGTCCTGAGGAGCCTACTGGTCCTACTGCGACTGAGCAGGCTAAGGCTGAATGGAGAGTCGAACTTGCTAAGTACACTGAAGTCGGATGTCTGATGCTTCAAAGTATGGAACCTGTAATGCAAAAGAAGTCTGAGCATTATTTTCCGTTCGACATGATCGATGAGCTCAAGAAGCGTTACGAGAAAACTCCAGCAGTTGAATTGTATGAGTCTCTTGACAAATTACACAGCTGCAAGCATGCTGATGGAAAACCAGTTGAAGACTATGTAAATGAGATGAGAGAATTCTTTGATCAACTTTACAGAGTCGGATTTGGT
Organism: Artemisia annua; assembly: GCA_014162995.1. Lineage (NCBI taxonomy): Eukaryota > Viridiplantae > Streptophyta > Magnoliopsida > Asterales > Asteraceae > Artemisia > Artemisia annua. The sequence continues at coordinate 15,378 of LBNU01030657.1, read as the reverse complement.
TACCCCGACAATGTTCAAGTTCACTTGATCAACAAAGCCCTTAACAAGGACTTTGCTGGTTTTGTGCAAAATTGGAACATGAACTGCTCGGGGAAGACAGTCTCAGAGTTACTCGCACTGCTTGTTGACTATGAGAGGCATCTACCAGCAAAGGGCAAGGCACCTACCCCGTAAGTGTTGGCAATTCAAGGGGGTAGGATCCAGAAAAAATCGCATGTGAACAAGGGTAAGGGTAAGGATGATAAAAGCAAGCAGGTTCTGGCTTATCAACCAAATCCAAATGTGAATCAAAACCAACCGAAGAAGCCTAAGGCAAATCCTCCAATGAAGAAGGAACAGGCTTGTCACCACTGTCATTAACTGGGGCACTGGAAACGTAACTGTGCGCTCTACATTAATGACTTGCGACAAAAGAAGCAGCAGAGTGAGGCTGGTCAACCCAGTTCTTCATCAGGTGCATTCTTTATGATTGAATTATTTTCTTTATCTCATAAACTGAATTCATGGGTATATGATACGGGCTGTGGAATTCATATCTGCAATACTTTGCAGGGGTTTAGAGAGGAGAG